>WEIS01030207.1:0-24572 GCA_013389965.1 Todus mexicanus | reverse complement strand
AAAAAAAAAGAAAAAAAATTGTCTTGGGGGAGGAGGTGAGAGAAAAGTTACGTATTTTTCTTATTCTGTCTCTCATTTTTTGTTTTTTTTCTGCCAAAAGCTAACTACACACAGAGAAGCACAACCAAAACTAAACCTGCAGACCCCAAAAGAAAACAAACTTCTCAGGAATCCTGTTTGAGACAGGAGTAAACGTGGATCTCCCACGTGTTTTTGATGATAGCACATTGTCTGCTTCTTCAGGCTTCTTTATTTACTATGATCTGAAAACAGAGACAAGATTGCAAGGTTTTCATTTCACGAACACAGTACAGAAAATTTAAAAAGGTGGTGAATCCTATGGGAAAATAAACCTTTACCTTCTTGCTGTTCTGCTGCTGTAAAGACTTTCGCACAATTTATTCCGATTGTTTAACTCCTATAAATTAAGGACCAGATCTACAACACCTAGTAAATTAGTGCAGCATTGCTAACCAAGTCAAGTTCACTTACAAGAGCCCAGATCTGAATCCTCCATTGCCTTTGGGTATGTCTTCTGCAGTAAGCAATTTCCCCAAGCTGTATAATCACTCTGGAGCATTAAGGTATTTTTGCACTCTATTAATGAGATTAGCTTTATTAGATTCATCTAAAGTTTCAAAAGATGATGTCATTTTAAATGACTAAAGCAATAAAATTGAGGAGGTGTGGGTTTTTTCAACAAGTTTGCCAGCATTGCAAAGTAAAAAAAAAGCAGTCACAACTGGCAAAAAATTCAGCGTGGATGAGACAGGTTATGACTGGGAAATATGGAAAATTACTTGTCCAACTGCATAATGACTTAATAAAAATATGTACTTTACACAGTGCAGGCTACTATATCACCATTTATACTTGTAAAAACAATCTCCTTTTATCTCTCCAGGCTGTGGAACATCTGGCAAGCAGCTTCCACTCTGCATGCATTCTTTGTTGCGCACTAAAACTTTAAGGTTTGAGGAAAACCCATTACCCAACTTGCCCCTAAAAAGTAAATATTTTAAGAGATCCACCAAGATGTCTGAGGATAATTCACTTATTTATGGACATGCAATTAACTTTATAGTTCAAGCCAGTTCTGCCTCAAAGGTTCTGCATCTGACGGTGGGAAACCTGTTTTTCATGGCAGATAGATGGAAGGATAGCCCTTCCCAGAAGGAACAATTTTAACAACTTTTTGAGAACTGAGCCATGCCATGCAACTCAATCAAATGTAGTAAGCACATCTGAAGACTGGGCTTCTCAAGAATATTTCCACCATGACTGTCTTTGGAGGGGAATTTTCTCACAAGTATCTTCTTTCAAGCTCTTATTTTTTCTCACTGAAAAAACACAACACCCAAACTCAAAAAATTTTCCTCTCTGATCTGCCACATCAGTGTCCCTCAGGACAGTCACGCTCTTCCCCACTTCCCTCAGCTGGTGGTGCTTGCTTCATCTTCTCTCTGGTCATACCTATGGGTGACAAAAGGAGAGCTATAGGGCAATCATGGAGCTGAGCTTGCAGGTCAGGTTCAGAGGGTCTCCTTTGGAACTTAACGTGATCTTGTTAAAAAGTGGAGGATGCAGGAGCAGAAAAATATTATCCCACCTATTCTAAGTCAAACCTACATATTTAGTGCAGCTACCCAACCCCCCAATGTTTTACGTTCCCTTTGCTCAGAGGCAGCAAGTTTTGAAACACACATTATTACATGGTTTAATGTTTGCCCATGTTACTCCCAGCTCACAAAGGATCACTGGATACCATGAGATAGCCAGGAGGCAGAGACAGCTCTGCAGCAACTTTGCCCTCCAGGCACACTACCAAGGATGTCACCTGGACTCACTTCTCATCATGCTCAACAGTACCTGAGACCAGTGATCTGTTGTGGGCTTAAGCAGCACAACCTCCAGACCTGCCTGTGCCCAGCCCTTCCAGAGGAGCCACGTCAAGACTCATATCACATATCTCAATTTGTTTTGGGCTCTTCCTCCTTCAAAAAGCTGCTTGAGAGCAGTTGCTCTGACAGGAAAATGTCTTTAGTTGCTAACCATATGGTTTTGTGTTAGGAGTCTGGGAAGGATAGGCCAAGTAACGGTATGGTCCTAAGGATGAAAGGCATTGGAGTTACATCATTTCTAGACATTGCAAAAGCATGAATCTGAAGAGGTTTACTTCAAATTAGCATTGAAAACATGTGCACAGGTCCTAAACTGAGCTCTTACGTCTCATACGATTTGTTATACTGGCACTTCCCGCCCCTGGCTTTGTTTAATGTATCCCAGATGTGAAGTACTACAGAGACCCAGACATAAGGCATGCACATTTACTACTCCAACCCTCCAAACTGTCCAACAGGTGGGATCGCTGAAGAGCAATATATCCTGGTGGTACCAAATGAAGACTAGGGGGAAGATACCCTGAGTCAACAGGAAGATACGAGGCAGGGTAAGGAAGTTTTGCTTGTTTTAACAACTAAGTGGTAGGATTCTCTGGAGGGAGCCCATGATGCCAAAGAGGAGGTACAACCCTATCCCATGAACCCCATTCGTTCCCCTACCCCATCTTGACTGCCTCCTCTTTGCTGACTTTGAAGAGGAGAAAGGAAGAAGATCTCTCTCTTGTTCTTCTCATGAAACAAAACTCTGCTTCTTCCTCCTGCCCTGTGCTGTGGATGAAAAGAGACGATGAACCCATAACATCCCTTCCCCTGGGGCTCCCAGGCAGGGTAAGGAGGCACTGCTGGTGCGGGTTTCCTTGTTTAACTCCAGGCACACAGGATTGCATTTCTGTCCTTAGCTTTTACCCTGTTTCTTTTTAAGAGAACACACTGGATAAAAGTAATTGCCTAGAGCAAAAAAAGACACTGGGCTTTGAGTTTCATTCAACTTATTAGTCCAAGCTAACTTGTGGTATAATTGTAATTGTGCCAGATATCTGGTTAAATGTCCAGCTTGCTCCAGTTCCACGACTTTTTCTCCTCAGAGCAGCCTGTAGCCATACAGAGAGGGTATGAGTCTTGGCACTTGAAGTACACAAGGAAAACTATTACTGTTGTGTTCACAGGTTTCAGTACTTAAAAGGTGAGGTGTTTTAATCTGCTTGTGCTGCTCTTAAAAAGTTCTCCTTTGCTATTATTACTTCTAAGTGATCTATTGGAATCCAAACATGAAAAAAAAAAAAATTAATAAGAGAATGGCACCAACAGCAGAACGCTAACAGAGAAATAACAATTTACCTGTTAGAAACAAGCGAAACATCAGAAAATAGGATCCAGCTAAATAAATAAAGTGAAGCACTAGCTTAAGTTTAGTCTGCAACAATCCCACAGACCCAGAAAAAGGTTTCTTGGTCTGTTAGCATACCTACTGGGAAAGCAACAGGTCCTGTGTGGGTGGAGATAGGACACTCTGCCTCCTTTGAGAGCCAGGGTGGAGCTGACTTCTCAGCAGTGCTCATTTCCTTTCCCAGATCTCCAGGAGAACTCTATGTGAAAGCCAACAGTGGTTTTCAGGCATCTCTTTATTTTCAGGCCCCCTAAAACATTGCACTGGAGAGGCAGAGTACATGACACTGCCTTAAATCCTATTGCCACTGGGCTTCTTAGTTACCATTCACTGGCCTTTTCCAAACAGTCCACAGACAGTCCAAAGGTGGAAAAGCAATGCGCATGGACCCTTGCTTGTGGCAGTAAGTGAAGGCAGAGACAGTGACAAAGCTGAGAAAGCATACATCTATCACAAGCAAAAATCTAGGACAGCCAAACATTCACAGAAATTCCTTTGAGAGCTTGCTGCGCCCCTGCCCAGGAAGNGTTCACATACCAATCCTTGGTACTAACTATAAACATGGAGCGTTATCACTGTTGGAAGCAGGCTCTGTCTGGTAAACATGCTGCTAACTTCAGACAGACTTAGCTGAAAAATAAAAGTCATAGAACAGAATTTCTGCTCTAACCCAAACCAGGACAGAAGGTGTTTAGGACTGTGCTAGGAGCTGCATCTGCAGGAGACATTCTCTTAAGAAGATCAACAAGATGGTAGAGTCTATCAGAAATACCAGAAGATGCCCATACAGGGACCTCTGTTTCTTCTGGTAGCAGACTTCTGCGAGGTCAGAGGCTGAAGAAAAAACTTGTTGAAGAAATAAATCTGCTTTCTTCTGATGATAGGGACATGGCCAATTCTGCTTTTCTTTGTCCCCTCCTGAAACAGGTTTCATAAGCTGCACATGTGTGGGATAACAAAGTACATAGAAAATACAAGTGAGAAAGGGTACATTGATCTTGAATTCAATGAAAGTTAATTCACTGTTTTCAAAGAAAGCAGCAACAGCCTTCTTCAAAGAAGAAATATCTTGCCAAGCGCCCACAAGCATGGTCTGATGAGGTGAGAGAGGGCTTTGTGACTTCAGGATCAAGACCTTTGGGAATGAATAAAATAGAAGGTTGAGTTATACTGATGTTCTTCTGTACATTTCAGTCTCTATGATGCACTGGACACAAAGCATTTAATTTAATTAGGGACAGAACAAGAAGGCCATGTTATGGTTTTGGTTTTGAAGAGTTACATTAGTCAGGTTGTGATTTGCACAACCCACATCAGCAATGGTCTAAATTCAGGTTCCATTTTTAGCCAAACCACTGAAGTCCAGCGAGGATAGAGGGCCCAGATAAAAGGTTTGGAGTTTGATCTCTTGTCTACAATGGACAAACTGGAGTGGTTTGGGTTTGAATTTTGCAAAACCTCATCACTCAGGTTATGGTTTTGCAAAAACAAAAACAACTTGGGGTTGGTTTGGATGTCATTCCATTTTATCTGAATCACTACATTTGGGGGAGGGGATAGGGTTGGTTGAAGGCTCCATTTATGTCCCATCTTCAGCTTTAACAGCACTGTTGTGATTTTTCCTGTGATTTTTCAGGAGACAAAGAAAATTAGCAAAAAAACCCAAAACACAAACAAACAAAAAACCCCAACAACAAAACCCCAAATCCCGAGGTAGATTATGAAGTCAGTTTAGGATTCCGTTTTTCAAGATGTTACGCAATTCTGCAAGGTATTGAGCTAACACAGGTGCCAACATCTTTACAAGATGTTGAGGACACACAGTATTTTTTAGGGGACTAAGCCACTGGCACTTTGTAAATCAGGCCTTTGACAGGCAGAGCTGTCACCATGCCTCTGAAGCTTAATACCCAAGGATCTGCTCCACTGAACCAAGTTTCGCTGTTGTAATCAAGCATCTAAGTCCCATTCATGAAGTTAGTCAACTTGGATGGAAATAAATGGAACCCTAAAAGGTTAGAGATTTAGGAATTCAATGACATTTGAAACCGAGAATTCATACTCTATGAGCTGAAAGGTTAACACTGTCCAGTACAAGACATGTATTGGGAACAATTAGAAGAAGAACATCTGATTCACAGTTATGAAACAACTCACTTAAACAATGCTATTTGTAGTCTCATTCAGTCATGGATTTTTATTCTATCTTCTTCTTCTGGCTTTGTGTTGATTTTTCTCTCAAATGCAAATTCATATATAAAGCAAGTTGCTGACATTTTCAGAAATCAATCCTAGTCGTGCCTCTAGAACAATTTCCCCCTCTCCCTTTTTGATTGCTGTCTTTTCAGCAAATGAAAAAATAAGATATATTTAAAAAAATGTATATTTATATAATATAGACATTGTCAATATTATTAAGAATCAGACCTGAGTTGTTAAAATTAGGTAGTCTTTTAATTCGGAGTAGAGGAAACATACTTCAGGATTCATTGAAGGTTCACTATAAGGTTCATTGAAGATATCTCCTGTGCTCAAATAAGCATTGGATCAGTTCTGTAGTCAACAACTACATGTCTGTAGAGTCCTGTTAGATAAATGAGTGAGAAGACAATGAAAAGGAAAATGTTTCTGTCATCTTCTTACTAGCATTTGGTCACTAGATCCCTCTTCCTATGCTGCTACATCCAAACTCTTCTTTCACACTCAAGGCCTCCCTTTTAATTTTCTCAAAACGGCTGCTGCTTCCCCAGATTCCAAGACTTGACAATTAAGGCACAGACTATGTGGTAGAGCTGGGCCAGTGGAGACATCTACTCTCCACAGTGTCCTGTCCAACTTCCTCAATGCACTCAGGTTTCTGAAATGCCAAGGTCCATAAATGAACATTCTGGAAGACAGAGCAGGTTGGAGGCACTTGTGCTTATTGCCTTATTATTCATTTGTGGTCACTGTTAATGACTATGTAACACATTAATCAATCTTACTGTAAGTTGACTTATCCATTTCCCGACTTCCCTGGTTCTCTGTTATTTATAAATTCCTTTCTTCTTTGTCTGTTTTGTCTTTGCTTTCCCTTTTTTTTGTTTGTTTTTTACTTTCTCAGCTAACTTCAGACTATGCTATTTTCCCTCCATCTCTTACCACAGCTCCCCTATATCCTTTCTCTCTCTTCCCACCCATATCATATGCCTACAGCCTTAATATCATCAACTCACTCCCTTCACCAGGTCTCGTGACCATTACACTGTTATGCTATAATGGCAGCAAATTAAGGAATTGTAAGCCCCTCTCACAGACAAACGAAGGATTGTGACTCACAAGCTTTCTGCAATTGTTTCACACACCGCATTCATCTCAACAATCCTCAGCTGCGTACCAGCAACATTTTTCACTTAAATCTGTTCTGAATGCAGTTTTCAAAGACTGGAAAGCAGCAATATAATTTCACATTTTGTACATACGTGTACATCTAGATATGCATCTAGAACAGAACAATAGAAATGTAACCTTATGTCTTTCCTGAGGGCAAAATAGTATTTTATGTTGCAGTTGTAGGTTCTACAAATACCTTGGCTTTGCTATGAATGCAGTGCTACCATATGTGTATCGACCCTCTAAAACACAGCTTTGAGAGCAACAGGTTTTTAGTCACCCTTCATACTTCAACCTGAGACTCTACAACTCCTGTGAGTGTTGCCTTCAAATACACAGGGAGCCTCACCATGCCTGTCTGAATGGGGCATTGCCTGTTGTTAAACCCTTTATTGTTATCTCTCCTACAGAATGAGGTCCAAAGGGGAAGGAGACTAACTCAAAAAAGCTGCTCTGGCTGTCCCGTGGTCAACTTCTGTTCAAGCAATTATTGTCTTATCAGTAAAAATTTAATCGCTTTCCTGGTGGTATGTAGTTGCCTGTTGTTTTCAGCGTGTAGACCTTATTCCTTTTCTTCCAAGAAGACAAAGTTAAGAGCTAATTTTAACCAGAGTGAGGAGGGATCGAAGTGTATCAAACAATTTCCAAAAATCTTTCTCAAAGAGAGGATTTCTCAGATAAACAAAACCAGTGTTGGGCTGTGATTACAATAAACTCCTCTCCCATTTAACATTGTGAGGATTGAAGAAACTCTTACAAGATACTACTCAGTCTCAGTGTGCAGGTAAGAGCTTGAAGCCTTTTACACATGTGCATGCTGAGGATATAACAAAGGACTGCCTCACTGAACAAGAGAATACTGATGAATGCCAGGTGATGTGTGCTAGTGGGAACGGAGAAGTGGGAGATTGCATGGAGGCAACCAGTGCTTAAAACAGAAAAATATGTTACCTGCTGAAGGGAAAATTCTCCTTTGTAGTTCTCAAAACGGACCTGATGTTTACATAGTCTGGCATAATGAACTTACACAGCATGTATACCTGGATTTTTCCAGTTTCCTACCTCAACCTCATCCAGACCTCTGATAGCACTCTAGACTCACTATTGAGTAGACCTCGGAAAGAACTAAAAGGGTGGATAAGCAACAAAAGCTTCTTTTTACAGAAAGAAAAAACCCCACAACAACAAAACAAACAAAAAAATTAAAAACAAAAAAAAATAAAAATCCAGAAGTCGGGGGAGATGCCAAAGGTTGACCAAGACCAGAAATAAATCCCAGGTTTCAGGGCTCTCACTGTGTACCCTGAACACAATTTCACCTTTCCAGAATTCATGTTACCACTGGAAAAATGATAGTAGCAGGAAGGGCATGCATTTCCCCAGATCTTTTAAAAAAAATTTTGCTCTTGTCACAGTAATGAGGGATACCTGAGAGATTTGTTGGAAAAAAAGTTGAACAGAGGTTTCAGATGGAGAGGTGTGAGTTTGGCAAATTTTTTCACAAAGGGTTGTGGGAATTATTTTTTTCTGTCTTTAACTAAGGAAATTAAATGCAAACAAGTCTCCTTTATAACTCATCTGAGATTTTTAAGCACTGAGAACTCAAGAATTTCATTACTAACACTCCCATGGCAACTGTAACTTGTCCATACTGCACATGTATATGGCACCATAAAACTAACATTCCAGACAGTAATAGAACGTTTCTGAACAATGGTTTTGTACTGTGGTGGTTATTGCAGAAATTAAAATGCAGACTTCCATCATACATGTTGTATCAAAATGTCAGCCAGAAGGCTGAAGTAACGTTGGATAGGTTTCACTTAATCATTAAGGCACTCTCTCAACTTCCTAGTCGGTTCCCTTAACCTCTGCATGATCCTTGAACCTTCTCTACCCAAACCAAGACATTCACCCATGAACCCTCTCCACCTTCACCCACCTTCACACTATCCTTGGCTATGTCCACTACCGTAAGCCATGAGATGAGAACAGCTGAAGGTTTGCTGCATGCATGGAAGGATCCAAAAGGCTGGGAGCACACCCACTGGGATTCATCATTGACCTTGTTTCACAGGAACAGGCTAAAACAGAGGTGGCATCAGTCATGTTGGCCAGCTCTTTGGTCCTACCTGCAGATCATTCTGCTACTTGAAAAGCGAATCTTCCCCCCAGCCTATGGGGCCCTCTCTATTGTGCACAAATCCAGCATGCAGGGCAGTTAATCACAGTGAAACAGCTTAGATGATTTTTTCACATGGCCTCAAGGTTATGCTGGGCCATCAGGCAGGAAGTCTTACTCAGTGTACCTGCTTTAAAAAATATTAACAAACCCTCTGTGAAGCGTGTAGCATATAGTGAGCACGATGTGATACTGTCTTTCACCTCTGTGGTACCAGCTGAGCTTATGGAAGCCAAGCTGAGTCAGGAAAAAGTTGGCTTTATCTGTATTTGTTCAAGAAGCACCATCTGGCATCCACAGCTGGAGAACCACTGCAAAGCTTGTCTTGGTATCACAATCTGCCACCTGGTGGCAGGGGTACTTGCAGGAATGAAGAATGTGAACAGCATATATGTCCTGATAGGCCACGAAGGAAGGCTAAGTGATGGAACACACAACTCGCAGCTGTCAGGAAGCCTGCTTTTCCAGCGCTCATGTTTCCACTTCTTTTGCTTGTCCTTTCAAAAACATCTCTTCTGCGTTTTATTCTTCTGCTCCCTCCAGAACTTCTACCCAGATGGGTATTGCTGAGCATCTGACTCACTCCTTTCCTCCAAACACTGTTCCCATCAGCTAAAATGGGCAGACCACTGGCAGTCAGGACCACATGCAAAGCAAACAGAAGAGGACTCTCCTATTTATGATGCATCTCCTTGTTCTGGTCTACCACTGCAGAAGGGAGCTGTGGAAAGGGAGGAAATTGGTGCATGGGCTAAGCAGGTCATGGGGCCGAGAGAGCTGGTAGTTTGAGGGAAAGCTGAGGATGTCAGCCAAGGAGTGGAAAGATGAAAATATGGGAGAGTCCTGCCTCAACTGCATTTTTGGCAGTTGCGGCACTTTCACTGGCTTGAAGCATGGTACATAACTGGCACAACTGGTTGGCTGGAGGAATACAGGAAAGGGAACACTGTATATTTCACATACAGTTTGACCCACTATAATCAAATTTGTTAATAATAACCAACAAACAGCTGAGCAGTAATGAAATTATATAGAACACATTCTGTGGAAATTTCTAGACAGCACCAAAACTCTCATGCTGAGTTCTGTAGAAGGCCATCCTTTTAAAGACGAAAGAAGGCATTTGAAAAACAGCGTTCCCATTCTCCCACTGGTCAGATGCAGCAGATGGATTCAGTTATGGCAAAACCAACAGAATCAAGAAAGGTATTAAAAGTAATCCAGTACCTGAGCAAGCAACCTGCATGCAAGCAATAGAGTCAAAGCGGCAAAGGAAGACATATTACCAGTGACTGGGAGCTGAACAGGACAAAATGTTTTAGGGGGAGGAAGAAGAAGGAGAGGAATTTGTGGGAGAGAAACAGCAAAGCAGAGTTAGAGGTAAACTCCCAGACCTGGAGCTTCCTCAAGCTGCTCTGTTTAATGGCACCACACAGCTTGGCGAACAAGCTTAGCTGGCCTTGGCGATGAAACATGATTAGGCAGACTTCCCTAGCAAACTCTGCCTTGCATGGTGCTTGGCAGACAGAAGACCTTGGGTCTGAAGGTTCATCTACACACAAAGATCTAGCAGAAATATAGAGAAAAGCTTGAGAAAGACAAGTCCTCTGAAGCAAAGTAAGGATTGTAAGCAGTTAGGAGGGAAAGACAAGTAGCGTGCTAGTCTGATTTTTGAGTAGATTAAATTAAGCTCCATGAACTGGCACTCTATGATTCTTATATATAAAAATACATATGTGTATGTACATATATGATACTTCATGACGCACATGATAGAGAAGGTCAGAACAAATTATCGTAACAATCTCTGTTGGCCTTACACTTTATGAATCTCTGAATTTAAGAATTTATATTTTAAAGTACAGTCTTCTCTCATGCCCAGCAAAATATGCTGTGAGTCCGGCAGCACTTCAGTGGTGAGCTGAGTGGGACCCACACAGGAGAATAAAGTCATGAACAACCAGGCAGTGGGGCTGTTGCAATCACTTTCCATGCTATTTAGGAAAAATCGTAAATATTTCCCAGTATTTTTCCTGTATGTGCAAAAAATAGCTGCATGATCCAGATCTCAGCATTGGGACAAATATCCAGGCCTGCCCAGGAAAGTTCTGCTTTGCAGCTGGTCATTTTGCACTGCTTATCTCACAGCCGCCACGCGGTTTTGTCAGCATAGGGCTGCTTCCTGACTAGTGCACTCCATGAATCTTATCTACTGTCAGTGCATCATGCAGAAAGGATTTTGTTTATATACACACATGCACATCTGACACAGAGCTCCCTGGAGCTGCGCGCGTTATAACCTGTGCTTTGACCTTTTCCCTTTGCTGGCTTTGATCAGACTGTGATATTTTAGTTGAGGATTTGCTATACATGCAAAGTAGATTTTGGGCAGCATGATAAGGATAAAGCAGTGGGATGCTAACTGAACAAACAAACAAATGCCAAACCACTTCTAAAAATTGAATTTTCTGTCATATGATTCTATTCTGGTTTCTGTTTGCAATATTTAATGATAATCACACTGGTGGCTGACCTTGGAGAGCCTGGCTGCAAATCCCTCTCTTTAACTTTGCTGTGTTCTTCTCCCACATAGATTATTGCATTTCCAATTGTAATATTTAAAATGACAAACACTGAATCACTTGCCTGCCTGCCTTGGAAACACTGCAGCCATTCTACCCGTGTTCACGTTCATCTGCTGTCCTTCTCCACTCCACTCCACTCCAACCGCTTAGGAAGCTGCGTGCTGCTTGTCCTCAAGGCTGGTTTGGAAGACCATGCCATGTCTGAGGGAAAGGTGCCCTTAGCACAGCTCAGTGTGCACACATGTGAGCAGGGCTCCAGAGATGCTCCAGTCCCAGGAGGGGTTCCAGTCAGGGCTGGTGCTTGCTCTGTCATGGGATACAAACCATAGCAAATTAAGCTCGTTCATTCCAGCCCACAGGGAGACAGTTGGTTTTTAAAGGGAACTATGTAGATCCCTGTCTTGCAAGGAGCTGCTGTGGCCCTAGCTGGAGTTATTTGGGGTGTCAGTAGGGACACAGATGCTGTTCACAAACATGTCCTAGATTGACCCAAATGGAGTAAAGGGCTGTGTGAAAGCCCGTCTCCCCTCTCTAGGCATCTCTGTCCTGTCAGAAAAAGCCCTGGCAAGACAGTGGAAGCTGAGATCCCTCCCTCTTATTGCTGTTGGCTTGTATTTTTGAGAATCCTGGTCAGAAATGAGTTAAGCGTATTACACAAGGTAGTGCGAAAATAAAAGTGGAAGTTCCTGCCCCACATATGCCTCTGTGACTTCCTTATGACGTGCGTAGGTCTTTCGATGTGCTGTCTTTCTTTCCATCATGGTTTTTTTTTTTTGTACAATAACATGCTCGAAAGTCTCTGAAACTCTACTCAAATATAAACAGAAAATTAGATTTACCCAAACACAGCTGTCCTTATGCTTTCACACAAATTTGCAGTTAGAAACTGAACTCAGAGACATAGAGTTACCTTTAAACTTACATTACATGTCTGAAAAAGAAGTCACTGCTCAGCTTTCTGCAAATTAGTCTTCAGTTCAATTCTCAAGTTATCATGCATTGCAAATGAGGAATGGAGGACAAAAAGTGCAAGGAAAAATGTAACCAACACTTCACTGTGTGCTCTGAGGTGATCACTCCATTGGTCAAGAGAGCTGGCTTCCAGTTAAGGACTCTGACCTGTAAGGGGTTGTATCTCTGACAGGGATATTTCCTCTGGGCTAAAATGTTGTCATGAGAGATCTTACAACTCACACTTAAAAGCAACATCTCTGAGAAGGGCAGGTACCAGAGTGTGTGTGTTTTTAAAATCTCTGTTATATTCCTAACACTTGTGCAATGACTGTACCCCGAAAGGGGTGCATTTTCTGTCTTTCTCAGATCTGATTGATTTAGATCAGAATAGTTATTTGGTTTTCAAGAAAGAGCTATTGTTCCCATGTGCAGCGATTTTTATATGGCCAACAAAGCTTTGTGATATTTCTAGCATATGGTGCGAGTGCATTTACTTGACAGCTCACTTTATATTTAGTCCAAAATCTTGGGTCAGAAGTGGGAAAACACGACCAGTGATTAGAAACTCCTTAGCTCTCACCTGGCTCTTCTCACTGACTCCCTGTGTGGTTTGGAACGCTGGGCTACAGCAATTTTTTAAAACAGCCTCGGAGCAGGACTGCTGAGTTTCTGGCTAGTGCTAGGCTCTATAGGCCATCTCCTTACATTCCTGTAAAAAATCAAATGTTGCTGGTTTTTTTTTCTCCTGAAGTGCTCACCTAACAGCTACCTAAAAGCTGCTGCACATAAAAGTCCATATCAATTTCCCCATTTCTAAATGTGTTATGCCAATATTAATTTTCTTCATCGACATGGACTGAGAATGAATTATTTAGAATCAACACAAACCTTTGATGTTCACTTTGAATCAGTTCATACTCAGTCTCTCTTATTTCGGTACAGAATTAAAGTCAGGTTGAATTCGGATATACATATGCTACATAGCATAACGCAACCTTCCTTTACTGGCAATCCAAAATCATCTGATTCATCCCAGTTCTAATGGCACTTGACTGAAGTATTTATTGCAAGTTCAACAAGTCCCAGCTGCAAGACTCAATGTGCAAAATGTGCGGCTTGACTGTTGCCACTTACATCAAGCAGCCTTGGTACAGGATTTCTGGACAGCTGGCAGACCAGAAGTTTGATATCCAGCCAAATGAAGTGACAGGGCAGTGGGGAATGGCTAAAATCTGTCATCTACCACCAAAGCTTACAGAGCCAGTAGGTGCAGAATAACCCCTGATTCTATCTACAAAAGGAAATTCTTCCAGTATTAGCTGTCTCTGAAGAAAGCCACATTCTGGTGATTGCTTTAGATGACTTTACTCACACAAATCATGGGCATTCCCTTTTTTTCAACCACTGTTGCTCTGCTCTGTCTGGAGAAAATGGCAGGGTTAAGAAAAGGCTGCCCAGCTTCCTTACAGCAAAGCGTTGTGTCCAGAATAAGACCGTTTCAGAAAAATGTGTCATCAAAACAAACTGCACCTCACAGGTGACCAGCCAAACGGAAATGCTGGCTGCTCTCAAGTATCTCAGGCACTCCCCAAGGCCTTCTTTTCTGTGTCCTTTCCTGTCAGTGCAGAGGTGAAGAATGTTTTGCTGCATTTCCAACATTGTTATCCTGTGCCCCAAATGGGAGGCTGTCCTGGTTTGGGTTAGAACAGAAATTCTGATCTATGACTTATACTTTTCAGCTAAGTCTGTCTGAAGTTAGCAGCATGTTTACCAGACAGAGCCTGCTTCTAGCAGTGATAGCGCTCCATGTTTATAGTTAGTACCGAGGATTGGTATGTGAACCAAGGACATTGATAGACTTTGTGTACCACACGGGGGGTGCAGGAAAGAGAAGGCTGTACCTTCAGGGAGGAGTAACCAGGACAGGTGACCCTAAATTAGCCAACAGGGATATTCCATATCCATATACGTCATATTCGGTATAAAGCTGAGGGATCACGAGGGTCTGTCTCTCTTGCCCCTTCTCTCCTGGCCTTTTTGCCATTTTGGTTTTCCCTGAGATCGAGCTGCTCTCTCGGCTTCGGGGCTCTTCCTCACTTGGTTTGGCCTTGGCAGCTTCAGCTTTGCCCTGAGGCCTCCAGCCCCGGTCTCAGCCCCCAGCTCAGGCCTTGGCTGGGCCCCAGGTTCTGGGCCGCATCCCTGAATCCAGCTCCCGGTTCCCGGCTGCTGCTGGGCCCTTCCACAGCATCAGTGGGGATGGGGACATATTTACCATCGGGGGGTTGGGTTCAATACTGGTTTTGTACATATTTGTATATATTTCCCTTTTATTACTACTGTTATTCTTATTTTCATGCTTTAGTAAAGCTGTTCTAGTTTCCTTTCCTAATCAATAAGTCTCTCTCCTTTCTTTCCTTTCTTCTCTTTTTGGGTGGGGAGGGGGAGAGAGCGTTCTGTTGCAGATTTGGGGGTGCCCTGACCCCAAACCATGACAGAGGCATATGAGGAGATCTCCTGGGCTGGGGCCTCCTTACAAGTCATAGTGCTGGGCTCTGCTTTTTGGTGGGCCTGTGATGAGTGTAAGTCATCCCCTTCATCTGTCATCACACAAATTATACACTTTCCACAGAGAAGATATTCAAGCAAATTTAAGCAGTAAACCTCTATATGAGGACAACCAATTGTATAATGTGGCATAAGGACCAATGCCAGAATGACCATCTGATGACAAGTGTCTCCTTCAACAAGCATTGTCCTCCTACGGGCTGCCCACTGTTCTATTCCTAAAATTGCTCGGATCTCCTTAAATTAATCAGACACGGGTGCTTCACAAACAACTGCCAGCTTCTGAGTAAAATTTTCAGAAGTACCTTTGTTACTAAGCCCTGCTGACTTCTAGTGGTACCTAAGAGATCAAACACACAGTCAGGTTGCTCAAACTTGTCCAGCTAGGAGTTACCAGAGGTTGTGCATAAGCTGAATGGCTGTAAATGTTTGTGTGCATACAAATGCAATGTAATTTGACCTAATTCAAACCTCTCATATTACGAGGTAAATTCATAGCTGCCACAGACGGAAAGCAGACACATGGAGAGGTATTGCAGCTTAGCAGACACGTGGTAACCTGCTATGTTGCATGAGTTGGGTGGTTGATCTGGGCTCTCAGGTTCTCAAATCCCTGTTGAAAATAGAACTTAGGCATTTAACAAAAATTGCACTTGAGAGGAAAACTGGAAAAAAAAAAAAAGCTTTCAAAAATAAAAAGTTTGACAGAGTTTCTGCTTCCCCTAGCTGAAGGGACTATGGGACCTTGCAGCTTACAATGATTTCTGAGTCCCATGCAGAACACAACAATTTCCCTCAACTAGTCACAGTGAGGAGATAACTTGATAGCGGAAAACTGAATTACTATATACTTAGGTTTATTTTCAGAGAGGTTTATAATGAATTTATCATGCAATTTCCATAACAAAGTGTGTAATTATTCCTCTTTTTTTATTGTAGCGATTTAATATTGAGTAGTAGCCTCAGGTCTATTGCTAAACCACATGGTACAATAAGTCTGTTGTTTTGTTTAATTCTTAGACCTAACAAAAGAACACCCTGGCAGAGCTTGTTTAAAGTGGAAAATTGGCTACATCCCTTGAAGCTCAAAGAAAATATAATTTATTATGCCGTCTTCTCAATGTCTTCATAAGCATTGTCCATTTTCTGGAAAACCATGTCAATAAATCACCCACTAATTGTTGTTTGAAGGTCAAGCTAAAGGTTTTGTTTTTCTTGCAGTTGATTTCTGTAGGTGAAGAAACATTTGGCTTCTTGGCTAGACATTCTTGGAATTAATTTTCCACCAGTTCTTATGCTACTGAATGTCAAATACTTCTGCCTTTGAAACTGCCACATAATTCTGAGGAGCTAAATCTAATTGCCACCTCTTTGAAATATTTCTTTGAGCATTTCTGTGGCTTTTTAATTTTTGTCTGTATTCTTTCCTTTTCTGCCTTTGGCACTTTTTTTCTTTTTTTTTTTTTTTGGCTCCAAAGACCCTTCTGAATCTAAGTGCCTTGTTAGGAGCCAGGCTAAAATCAAAAATTGCAAGTGAAGTTTCACTGCTGCGTGCTGACTTCCTTTATACTTTAGGAAAGGTTCTCACCTGCCCCATTGAGCTGAGGAGGGGAGTGGGGGTGGCTGGCTGGAAAGGCAGTCATGAGAGTTTGCTTCAGAGATGCAGCAGTCTGCATGGAACAGACATCATAGACAACCGGAGACAGACAAGTATTGACAGGGGCTGACAAGACGGATACAAAGGAGAGAGCAACCCTGGAAAGCTGGCTGGCTGAGAGTTGCCAGGCTCTAGCTGTAGGCCCTGGGAGCGCTATGGGATGGGCTGTACAAGAAACACAAGAGGCCATGATTAGAGTCTAGCAGACAAGGTGGTCTGGAGTCTGAATGCTTTGAAAAGGGACAAAGGGAATTACAAGGATGCAACTTTTTCCTGATTTACATTTCAGTGGTGTCCAGTGACAGGACAAGGGGTGACAGATGCAAACTCGAACACAAGAAGTTTCACTGAAACTTGAGGAAAAGTTTCTTTACTGTGAGGGTGACACAGTACTGGAATGGACTGCCCAGTGAGATGGTGGAGTCTCCTTCTCTGAAGACTTTCAGAACCCACTTGGATGTGTTCCTGAGCAATCTGCTCTGGGTGAACCTGCTTTGGCAGAGGGGTTGGACTAGATAATCTCCAGAGGTCTCTTCCAACCCCTACCATTCTGTTATTCTGCGATTTCATCTCGTACAAGGAGCTGCTGGTGGGAACTGCTGTGCTAGGACATTATCCCAGTTTCTTTCCCATCATGTGGGTTGAACTATCACATACTGCTTGGCACCACTCCCAGGGGACTGACTGCCTCAACGTGCATGAAGCTCTGGCAGCCCACTTCTTTGCTACTTGTGGTGAGTCATGGTGGAAGGCTGCCACATCACTCCTGACACCGTGTGCATTGCAGCATCCTTTCTGCTACGGCCACAGAGGCTCATCTCACCTACGATTATACGCCAGTGGACATCTAAACCTGGACTAATTGTCTAAACTCACTCTATAGTTAATGGAGAGACAGTGGCACATCTAAAATGCAGTTCACCTCTTCCTAAGGCAGACATCTTAAACAAGGTAGATTAATTCTCTCCCAACTTATCTGTTTCTTTCCTTTGACTATAAAGGAAGTAGGTTCTGCAAGCCTCTGAAGTTAGTTTAGATGCATGTGCTCAGCTTATCTATAAGAATCATAGAACCATTTGGGTTGGAAGAAACCTCTGAAGGTCATCTAGTCCAACCTCCATGCAGTAAGCAGGGATATCCTCAACTAGAGCAGGTTGCTCAGAGCCTTGTCGAGCCTCACCTTAAATGTCTCCAGGGATGGGGCCTCAACTACCTCCCTGGGCAACCTGTTCCAGTGCTCCACTACCTTCACGGTAAGGAACTTTTTCCTAACATTCAATCTAAATCTACTCTTTTCTAATTTAAAGCCATTACCCCTCATCCTTTCACTGCAGGCCTTTGTAAACAGGCCCTCTCCAGCTTTCTTATAATCTCCCTTCAGGTACTGGAAGGTCACTATTAAGTCTCCCAGAAGCCTCCTCTTCTCCAGGCTGGACAACCCCATCTTCCTCAGCCTGTCTTCACAGGAGAGGTGTTCCAGATCATCAGAATCACCTCTCTCAATCTGCTGGCCACACTTCTTTTGATGCAGCCCAGGATGTGACTGGCCTTCTGGGCTGCAAGTGCGCACTGCCTGCTCATGTCCAGCTTCTCGTCCACCAGCACCCCCAAGTCCTTTCTGCAGTGCTACTTTCTATCTCCTCATCCCTCAGCCTGTACTGAAAGTGGAGATTGTTCCAACCCAGGTCCAGGACCCTGCACTTGGTCTTGTTGAATCTCATGAGGTTCACCTGGGCCCACCTTTCCAGCTTGTCCAGGTCCCTCTGGACGGCATTCTGTCCCTCTGGTATATTGACAGAACCACTCAGCTTGGTATCATCTGCAAACTCGCTGATGGGGCACTCGATCCCAAGTTCTTTTTTTACATTGTCAACATGGGCAACATCTGTTGGATTTTTGCTTCTTCCTACTATTTGTTCTTTTCCAGGCCACCAATTCTTTTTCATATTTTAATGTCTTTGCCTTTATTATATCTATGTTGCAACATGATTAGGTGCCAGTTCCATTGTAAAATATTCACTCTGAATTCACTGACTGAGCAAAAGCAGATCTTCTAGTGTAGATGTTGATATCTGGCCCAATGAACCCCACCGTATGTGAGGCTTCTTGGGTGCAGAGTCTGGAAGCTGCACAATGTTTTAGAAGCAGAGAGAAATTCTACATCTTATCCTGAAGAACTAGTCTTCCAGCTGAAAGAGGAAAACGAAATATCAGGGACCACACAGCAGATTGGGAACAGAAGATTTCAGAACAGAACTGAATTTTGGATGGGAGTGTTCAAATGTGTTGGATGAAAAAGCAAATCTGGGTCCATTCTCCTAAGAAAGGAAATTAAATCTTTGCACATAGGCAGGAGAAAAGACTAAAATGAGAGAAAGAGGATTAAGAACATAAGAAATGAGTGAGGGCAGTTTGGAGAGGGTGTCTATAAATCTCTCAGATCTTCTGCTCTGCTACAATCAGACTCAATTTTAGAAATACCTGACTGTGCTCTCCTTCCTTGTGCCACGACTTCCCTCAGGTAGGTCAGGTTGCGTCTGCCCGTGTCCCTGAGGAGAGAGCCTGTCCTCCATCAGCAGCCCACATGAAAGGGTGGGAGGGAAGGACTGCTCTAAGAGATGTGAAGAAACTGTTTGGCTCTGTTCTGATGGGAGGGGTTTGTACCCTACTGAGATCTAGAAAAACAAGTGGAAATTGTAGCCATAAGTTTTGAATAAATAAAATAAATATTAAAAAAAAAAACCCAAACAACAGTTTTGAAGTTCTAAGGAGAAAATAATATTTGATTAAAAGACAAAACATGTATGGGGTAACTTTTTCATTTCCTGTTCATGATGAAGGTATTACTGACATTATTTAAGCTGTGTTGAAGACATATAACGAGAGTCTAAGCAGATATAAAAGTTCTTTTGGAATGTTATTTATAGTTCCTTGGTACCCAATGCCAAATGTTAGTGAGGTTTATGAGAAACCAGTGGAGACTGTAAATTGTTAGACTTCTAATTTAAATCATGTTGCTGACTCCATTTGTTTCCTACAGATTGATCTGACATTCAGATAAATCTGATAAAATTCTCCAAGTTCGAGAGAGATTTGTTCTCTGTCAGTGGGAATCTGACTATTAGAAAGACAAGGAGTGAGGTTATTGGGAACAAAGCCACAGGCAGTAATATACCACACATGAAAACTTCTTTTCTATTTATTTAAATGTTATAGTTCTGATAAATTGCTTATGCAGCCGTTTAACTGACTCTTCTGGAAAGTGTTTATTTGCAGTCACCTCAATGTCAGAAGTGAAATGAGCTGGGACTGAAATTTCATTAAGAAAGTCATATTTCATTATTACAGCCCCAGTGATCATCACGCTGTATACATTAAATACAAAACCTACAGAATGTTTAAATAATAATACAGCTATGGCAAAAAACGGGCATGAGCCAGACAGGATATTCACTCTTAATGCACTGGCTGTACCAACAGCTTGGGCTCTTGTGGGACAAATAGCTGAAAGAGTATGTGGGTCTTAAACTTTGAATTTCCTTTGATTTGCCCATTTCAAATTGCACTCTTTAGTGCAAGGAAATTTCCTTTAGTGGAAAGAAAATCTCAGGGTACCTGCTCTATGCCAAATTGAGCCCTCCTGCTGTAAAACATGAAGGAGAAGGAAAAAAAAAAAAAAAAAAAAGGAGGGAAAAGTGGCAAGGATCCTCCTTAGTATGTCTTCTCCTAATGCTTCCCCCAGGGCAGAAGGTGGTGTCCCTCCTGTGAAGAGTGAGGTTACAGAGGTGGGTCAGTCCCCCATCCCCTGGACAACCACAGGCTCTGGGGCCAGAGTTTGGTACTATCCTGCTTTTGAAACTCTCACCATCTTATTTCCACTTTAGAGCAGCTAAATCCAGCCTTTTTCCAAACTCCGCTGTAATGTGTGCCTACAAACCAGCTTGCCCCTGTTCAGCTAAATTGGCTTAAACAGTTCTTCTCCTAGACTGCAAGTTTATGTTGTAAGGGTTGGGTATTCCTGTGAAGGGACATGATTCAGAGCCTGTGAAGCCAACAGAGAGAGAGGTGTACAGAGAAACAGGCAGGTGGGGCTGCAGCAGCCACGCTGGCCCAAAGCAGGTGAGAGTTCACAGCACAAGGCTCAAAGCAGGGTAAGGCCCTGCTAGGAGCGACATTTTGCCCAGGTGTAGTCTTGTACCTTTATTTTTCTTCTCAGCATGTACCCTGACAAATAAGTAGTCTGGTGCAGCTCAAAGATCACACACTGACTCAGAAGCAAGTTGCAATATTTGCATTTGATTGTGCTGTGATGGTAACTGTGGGTTTGGATGTCTCATTTTTAAGCAACAATATTTGGAAATAAAAACATGTTAAGAATCAGGACATGAGGTACTTTAATGGCTCCTTATGCCTAAGAGATTAATGATACGTGGAGTTTTATTCCTACTTTCTATAAATCAGAAAAGTCCTTGAGGAAAACAGTAATAGAGAAATGAACACAGTTTAGGTAAATAAAATACATCACAGAAGGTAGTGTTATATTTGCAGTTTTGTTTATGCCTTTGAATACGCCAGGATAAACCAAATGAAAATCACAATATCACAAGGAAATGAGACTGAAGGGGACCTTGAAAGACAAGCAGCTCTTAGACAGCTTACCTACACCTTCCCTCCCACCAGTGTGATTAAAACCCTGCAGAAGTCAATGTGCATCATAGGCTTCAGCAGCTTTAACTCAGCTCCTCAGTGTTTTACAGTCCCTTTAGAGCAAGAGAAATCCATCTTGCCTTCTCCCATACACCAAATAAAGTTTCCAGAATGGCACCTCTGCTTTGCTGACTACACTCTTTTCTTTTTTAATTGTACACGTGTATCCCTGAGAAACCTCACTCCAAGTTCAGGATAAACTCATGTTTCCTCGGCTTGCCAGGAGAAAATGAAAAGTAAACCCCCATCAATTTTATTGCTCATAATTGTGGATAAAATGCAATATATTTGGCTCATATAAATTTGCTAGCAAATTATATTCAATAAAACCCTGGTGAGCAATTTAAAAGCATAAATCCCCTCATGCTGAAAAAAAAGCTCATAAATTATACAAGAAAAAGGAGTGATTTCATCAAAGAACCAACCTCTGCCCATGGAATGTTTCAATAGTAGTGGATTTATAGTTTTCTGGGAGACGATTTATGATCCCTAATTTTCTGCAATAAAAAGCTCAGCAGGGATTCTCTGAATGAAATATCTTTTAACAAAGAAATAAATAAAAAAAAAAATCCATTTGTGAGTGAATGCAGACAACGCCATTCTTAGAGACCTGCTCCTTTCTTGTTCCTGTTCCAAAATTAATCACGGAAGACCCTAATAAAGATTGTGTAGTGAGAAAGGAAAGGAAGACTGTAAGACTTTGAAATAAATGCATTGCACAGTTGGAGAGGGCATTTTTTGTAATAAATTCACCTGTGATTCCTCATAGCCATTATCTTTATGTAAGAACAAAATCATCAGACTGGTTTAAAGGAAAGGTTGACCATTTACAAAACACACCGGGATAATTACATTATGTGAATAACTCAGAGGGGGAGGTTGTGTGAGAAGCCCGTGTGTGTGATGCTGTGATGTGTAATCACAGCTAGATTCACAAAGAGATTCACTCACTTCCCCTAATTTTAGGGCTCTGATTCACAGTCCTTGTCAAATTTAGCGGTGGTGGCTGAAGAGGTTACCATTCCTACGGGCCATCAGTCACCAGGCAGTGAGGACCATGAATCAGAGCATTGGTCTGTCACAGGTCACAGACCAGGGTGCTAAGGTGAAATAAGAATGACAAGACTTAAGTTAATATGCCAGACTGTGAATTATGACAGCTGAGGAGGAAAGCTAATGTTTCTTTGACTGCTTAAAGGATGGGATAGAAAAAAAAAATCTTCAATCACCTTTTAAAAACTCCCACATAAATCACAAAGGCTGTGACCAAGAACTCCTGCTTTGAGAATCTGCTACTGGGTGGTAAGACAGAGAAGATAATTGGCTGGATGGACACTGCAACACCATGATTGTTTCTCAAGATGCTATTATTCCCATTTTATTGATAAGAAGCTGAGGCATATAAAGATGTAAAGACCTGTGTGAGTGATCAGACAAGCAGACTAGCAATACTGAGACCTGAGCACATTAGCCTACACCTCAGATTGAGGACTGTCCTCTCTCTCTACTGTGCTAGTTGCCAGGGTAAGTCAGAGCAGTGAAAGTGCCGATGGTCACTACGGTCCGCAGCAAACACTCAAAATCTCTCGCTGTTCCTCCAGACTTTCCAGACTTTGAGAAACAGAAAAAGGGTGAGGGTGCAGTTCAAACAGATTTCCCATTTCTATACATCGGATTTTCCCTATTTATTTCTCCTGTGTGAGGGCTCCAGTGTAGGCTCCAAAGCTTTCAACTTCCATGGCAAAAAATATAGACACAGGCAGTTAGGGGCTGTTCCAAAGCCTGCACGAGCCTGTAGATGAAAGGACTCTACTGCCTTTGCTAAGTATTAGATTGAGCCCTTTCGTAAACCCATGTAATTCAAATGACAAAAACATGCTCAAAACCCATTTTGTTTCGACAGCAAACAATGGGCAGAAAAGGTGAGTGGAGATACTTGACTGAGTCGTCTTTTTCTCATTGAGTTTTATTATGAAGTAGATCAAGAATTGTTGAAAATAACCTTGTTTCAACTAAGTGCTTCTTATATAGCACAGCAGGCTCAGTTGACAGAGCTTCAGGAAAGAGGGGTAAGAAAACTGCAGCAAGAAGGAAGATTTTTCAAGAAATTTGTTTAAACTCACTTTGCAGCTCTGGAAGACTACCAGCTATGAGTGCTGAGGCAGAACAGCTGGCTGAAAGGAAGGAAGTGTGTCTTTGGAAAGGTAATTTGTAAGTATTAAGCACGCAAGATTTGCTATCTATCATCTACCCCTGCTCTAAAACACTTTACAAGCACCGGGAATTTTGCCCATGTCTGTTCAGCAGGATCTGGGAGTATTTCCTAGCTCCTCTGCCTAGGTATTCACGCCAGCTACATCCAGTGCTATGTTGGGAGCAGATCCAGCTACAGACTGGTCCCCTCCATTCCATGGAGTGGAAACCCCGACTTATGGTCTAGGAGGCAACTGCAAAGTGCCCCTGCCATTCCCCTGACCTGGACAGAAAGTACGTGCCTGGAGCTAACATAGTCTTACAACGTTTGTGGCATAGTTACAACCTTTGTGGCTGAAGCATACCAGGAGAAGACGTTCATCGACACCTCATTTGTTGTTCCCCAGACAAAAAAAAAATAGATGGCAGTTTGAGAGTTCACTATTCTTACAGGGTTGGGGTTTTTCATTGGTTTCTTTTCCTTTCCTGAGACTCTGGACTGTATTTCTGACTGATCAAGAATGTAAAATGAAACTTTTTTTTTTCCAGATATATGCGTTCTAATTATCTACAGATATTCCATTAAGTGTATCTATATTCTTTTCATCCATTATTGATACCAGAAGAGACTTCACAAAAGGTATGCACCTTTCCATATATAAGAGGTCTACTTGGCATCCCAGCATACCAAAAAAGTAGCATTTTCTTATGCAGACACTGGTATCTGCTTCCATACCAAAGGGCAATAATATTTATTCGATGTAATTGGAAACATCCCAACAAAGAAAAGAGCTCCTCACAAAATAAAGGCATTCAGAACTAGAGCTCTGTAATCCACTCAGTCATTTGACTAGATTCAATTTCAGAGACAACATGGATTTCTTTTTTTTTAATACATCTTGGAGATAATTCTAACGTTTCAGTAAATGAGACTTACCTGCCAGTACATCAATGGGCTCACTAAGTAGGAGTTGGTTTTGCTTCAGAATAGCTATTCCTGAAAGGGCCTTTTGAAGACTCCTTCTGTGGATCTGTTCAGAACTTTGACACAACTGAAGGAAAAAAAAAA
>WEIS01030205.1:226-12201 GCA_013389965.1 Todus mexicanus | reverse complement strand
TTACTACTTCATTATGCAGTGTTAATCATTTGTAGATGCAGGTTTATTCTGCTCGAGCAGAAGTCATTCCTTTTTTTTTTCTTCTGCTTTTATATTTTCTCCTGGGAAAATTAAATCTCAGTCCCCTGGGGTATCGCGTTTCACAGATGTAGACTGCTGAAGAACAACTGGACTTCCTTTTGCAACCATAATATTACTGTTAATTATTTGAACCTTCCTGTCTTAGAGGGAGTAAACAATTCATACCGTTGTAGATGCATATGTGCTAACTGCTCTCCTAGTTTCTTCAGTAGCATTTAGCTCATAGCATCTATAAACTGAGGACCCTATTGCCTATGAACCATGCTGCCATATGGCAGGACTTCACTTAGCTTTTATATTCATAAAAGGGATCTTTATTCTTTAAGTGTCCACGCTGAAAAGCTGTCTTTCAAACTAATGTCCTTTTATTGCATTTACAAATATTTGCAGAGAATTTAAGACATACTTAATAATTGCATTGGACATGATAAACCTTTTATTTTTTTTTCCTGAGATGGCTGTCTGTGGTTTAATTATTGTTCTGTCCTGTTTATCTTGCCTTACATCTGTTACACCTGCAGACTGTGAGGCTCACAATAGTATCCCTTTTATCACATGCAGTAATACAATAATTCATATTTTAACAGGCACACTTAGCAATTAAAATCTAAAAAAAACCCCAAACCAACCAGATCCTTTAAAGCCATAATACACCGAGGTACTAGTACCTACATTGTAGAATATATAACTATATCTTCCACTTATGATTCCTATACAATTAAACCAATATTCTCAAGAGATCAGTAATTGCTAGCAATAGATAATGATTCATTAATGACCTTACAATATCGAGAAAGAAGGAGAAAACTGTGCTCTAGTAATGCCATTAAAAAAGGCAATGATCCATCCTTACCAGCTTTAACTAAAACCACAACCATTTTGACTGAGATTTAAAGGACAACTCTCCAAGCATTAATAAAATTAACATGTCATGTGTTACTTATATTTCACTGGTTGTCTTCTTGGAGTATTCTTTAAAAAAATCTTTGTGAGAAGAGAATTCTTTAAAAAAAAAAAGAAAGCCTAAGAAATAGTTACAGACAAGGTGATAAAAACAGTTTGAGAGTCTTTATGAGGACAAAACAAAACAATGAAACCAGAAAGTATAAGAAAAAACTGTTACACCAAGAAAGGGCAAGCATGACTCTGAAGCTACTTCTAAACAACTAAATCTAGGACCTACAACTTGTCAACAAGTTGCCTACAAATTCTTTTGTAAGAGCCTGTTTTCAGTCCTTTATACTTTTGCTAAACTAAATCTTCCGTACAATTTCCACTCCAAGCATCTCCTGAAGGCTTGATTTATCTTTTTCATTCATTGATACTTTTCACTAGAACAAGGTTAAAAAAATTTCTGCTCAAGCTTAACTTGGTTTTTTCCCCAAGCATTTAGTTAGAAGGTCTAGAATCAAAACAAGGTCTCTGGTATTCCCTTTTTGCTGTGTGTATTAGAAAAAAATGCCCAAATAAAAAAAATGCCCAAATTTGATAATTCTTTTGTTGACCTAAACAGAGCAGAGTGCAGATTTCATAGAATCACAGAATGGTTTGGGTTGGAAGGGACCTCCAGAGGTCATCTAGTCCAACCCCCCTGCAGTAAGTAGGGACATCCTCAACTAGATCAGGTTGCTCAGAGTCTCGTCAAGCCTGACCTTGAATGCCTCCAGGACTGTCTCCACCAACTTCCAGAGTATGTTCTGTTTCTTCCTAACTTTTGCCACCAACCCAATGCTGCACCTGCCACCCCATCCCTGAGCCCAGGTGCACCCTCCTTTCAGCATGGGAAATGTCAAAGGTGTGTATTGTCACTCCCCTGCAATGGTGTGTGCCACTCAGTGGGTGTGAGGGTGGAGGATGCTGTTCATCCAGCTTCCCTTGTTTTCAAGACTCACTAGCGGGAGTGTTCCAGAGAAAGGGAGGGTCAGTAGGATTTTGCAGGATGTCATTTCACTTTCAGCGAAGCTTTGCTGATTTTTAAAAACAAGAAAATTATCTAAAAGGACTGCTACTATTGAGAAGAACACCATCTTATCAAAACTAAGCACTTGGAAGCTGAGAAATGCAAAAATTATCATCAGTTGTTTACTGACTGTGAAAATGATATGTAAGCTCTGTCTCTTTAAACTCTCATGAATTATATTCAAGCAAACATTTGTAGCCAGTGCAATTTACTATGTAAAGTCATGGTCAATAATTTAGGAGAAATGGTAGACAGACTTGAGCTGCGATCTGCTTGTTCAAAAACAAGATATGGGAAAGGGATGAGGAACAACATTTGTGTCACACTTTCAAAATAACTTAAAGCTATACAGAAGATAAAGAATTAAATATTTCAACGGCAGCCAGTAAGCACTACTCTCCAACCACTACGACTTCATGCATCCGTGTTTCTAATACTGGGTGGGTTACAGTTGAATAAGGTTGCCTATTTCTGTGGCTGTCCTTTTGCTGAAGTACTCAGCAGCAGGCAGGGCTAACGTGGAGGCTACTGCTCCCACAGAAGCACTCGAGAACACTAGCATGGATGAGAAGAGCAAAGCTAGCTGCATATATACAGCAAAAGCACCCTCAAAAGAAGACATTTGATACCAGAAACTTTCCTAGATTTGGCAGTTGCCAAAGGCAGTCAGAGGGCAGACAGGCAAGTTCAATCAAGGATTTGTAAGGTAGTTTACTTTCTTTGAATTATATGGAGACCAATCAAGACAAGCTTTAGCAACATTTCTGCAGTACTTCTCCGTGGTGAGATATCACCTGGAGTACTGTGTCCAGCTCTATGGTCCTCAGCATAGGAAAGACATGGACCTGTTGGAGCAGGTCCAGATGAAGGCCACAAAAATGACCTCTCTCCTATGGAGAAATGCTGAGAGAGTTGGGGTTGTTCAGCATGGAGAAGACAAGGCTCCGGGGAGACCTTCTTGCGTCCTTTCAATAGATTAAGGGGGCTATAATAAAGACAGACTTTTTACCAGGGCCTGCAGTGACAGAACAAGGCATAATGTTTTTAAACAGAAAGGGTAGATTTAGACTGGACATAAAGAAGAAATTGTTTAAGATGAGGCTGGTGAGAGACTGGCACCGGTTGCCCAGAGAAGCTGTGGATGCCCCATCCCTGAAAACATTCAAGGTGAGGCTGGACAGGGCTCCGAGCAACCCCATCTAGTTAAAGATGTTCCTTCTCAGTGGTTGGACTAGATGACCTTTAAAGGTCCCTTTCAACTCAAAGCGTTCTATGATTCTATGAATGTTTCAGCTCCGATTTGTTGCATAGTCCATTTCTCCAGTGTTCTATCTCCTTCCTTAATAAATCTTGGTTTTATTAAGACTCTCATGGCTTCATATAGATCAGGAATTTTGTATGAAATGTCCTAAAGAGAAAACAACCTTGAAACGATACAAGATAGTGAAGGAAACAGGCCTGAAGTATAATAATAACTTGTTCTTTCAGCTACTCTTCTACAAGGGTCTTATGGAAGGGTGGTGCTGCTCATGGTGTATGAGAAACTTAACGATCACAGATATGAAGAAAGGCAAAAAAAAGCTAAGTATAACAATTAATAAAATCATATTTGTAAAATAAACAAAACCTTATTAAAATACAATATTTCATCAAAACAGAAAGAAGCATGAGGAATCCAAATAAAGCCAAAAGTGGTATATGATGTTGTATGGGAGGTTCATGAGACTTTCAGGTATTTACAGAAACTTCTGTTGTGTTCAATCTAAATATTTAGAATTTTACACAGAGCATACTCTCATATACACACCACCCATAAAGGATGTGCAGTGAGATATTGCTACAGAATATGTTCCATTTTTTGCCTTAATCGACTTAACTTGTGAAGGGAATAAAAACAGATATCTTGCTAGAAGATGTGTTTACTTCAACCATAAATTCAAATGTTAATTCTGGATTTATTACAAAAAATTATGTGGCCTTTGTCATTTGAGAAGGCAGACAGGATGATCAGATTTTCCTTAGGCTGTAACACACTTAAATATTACAGATTTCTACGACATTGTCTCCAGCAGTGTATCCCAATTGTATAAAAGTATGCGTGATAAGGAGGGAAACAGCGCGTCCCAGCATTTAACAAATAATTCAGCTTCTCCTTAGACTAAGAGATAATAGAAAGTAGATAAAAAAGATTCTTCTTACTTGTGTGCATACATCTGCCTTACCTGTTTAAGTAATTTCAGGCTTGTATGTAGCCTACTATTCTGCCAGAGAACACACACACTTTCGTGTGACTGTGATCTAGGCAGGATTCTCCTGTCCTGCACTCTCATGCAGGGACCTTATTTCATCCAGCCTCTCCTGTACTGGTTGCATCAACATTTGGTGGATCATTGCACCAAATTCACAAATCATGGTTCTACTGCTGGGTGGATAAAAGATAGTTTATTGTTGTGGTTGGTTTGTTTGTTCTTTTGTTTATATGTTAGTTCTGTTTCAAAATCTGTCTGTGGTCACACCATTTATTTTTTTTTAATTTTTACATAGTTACCTTATAACGCCCCCAGTTTTAAACACTATCATAAAGATCACCAGGTTTTCTGTTCCACAGCTTAACCGTGAGGCCTTATCCAAGGCTAAAACTTATGAAGTTGAAAACAAATTGAATAAAAATGAAACTATACACACTGTGGATTATACGGGTTTGAAACTCTACCATAAGTTTTCCTGTCATAAGATTAGTATTTAAAATTAAATAATAATGATAATAAACATTTATTTATTAATATAAATCTACTCAATTTAGGCTAAGTGATGAACAAGAGTAGTGTACATAGTTTACTTTGTTGCCTTTTTTTCCACCGGAGAAAAAAGTTCTGATTTGTCCTATTGAAACTTCCTGCTTCTCTACATAGCCTGAAGATTTTTAATAGTAATTATCTTATCAAACATTCACTAGCATGTCTCTTTAAAATAAATAACTTTAATTTTATTTTTACAAATAAATGACATGGGCATCTAATTGCTATATGGATTATTTCCTTTCCCATTTGTTTCTTTAAGATTACTGTCAAGGACTACTCATTTTACATTTAAGAAAAATTCTTTCCATTTCTGGAAAACTTTATGCATTTTCTCACTAAAGATGTTTTTTCTTTCTAAACAATTAATTACTGATAATTACCTCCCCCTCCTTACTGTAATTTACCCTCCCTTTCAAGCGCACTTACCGCTGTCTTCAGCCAGATCAACTGTAATATGCTCACTTGCAGGAACGCGCTTAATGAAAAAGGAACCATTGCAACTTCAGAGTAATAATGTTTAATATTTTTAGAAATGTTCTACAATAAAACTACAGAACTTGTTAGACAGCCTTGGGGAGGTTTCTGTTTCAGTTCTTAACTAACTTTATGCACCTGTTTTGGCACTGGTGCCAGTGCTGTTAATTTTCTGTGGCTGCCACTGTCACCTACAGCTGCTCCCTACCTACAACCAACTTCTTGGGTGGTACCAGCAACTACCACTAGGTGCCTTGCACATATTCACCAGAACTGGTGGTGCCCCTGCTAAAGAGAAGATAATTTTCCTTCATGTTCTTGCTAGGGGTTTGGTCCCTGACGTAGTTTTAGCTTGTACTGTTTTAAGTGTTCAGAGTTGTATCTTCATGTTCCTTTGAATTTGTTTTGGAAGTTGTTTCACGTGATTTTATGGGAATCCAATTAATGCTGACGAGAGTGATGGATTTTGCTCCACCATGCAGCCATTGCGAAGTGTATACTTCTTCCACTTCACCCTCCTGTCGTGAAGACCTCCATGATAAGGAACTTACTTAAAAAAAAACTTCTACAAAGAGGATTACTGGTAGCTACACTCACTAAAACATATCCCTGATTTTAAAACTCTGCTCAACATTTCCACTCTACTTTATAACTGCGGTACTCAGCTACACAGGATGGGGAAAGCTCTAAAGTACTGAATGCCTTCTTCATCTCAGTCTTTACTAGCAAGACTGGCTTCCAGTCTTGGTTTGATGGAAAATGTACCCTTGGTGGAGGAGGATCAGGTCCGGGAATACTTGAGCAAACTGGACACACATAAGTTCACTGGGCTATGAATGGGATGCGTCTACGAACACTCAGGGAGCTGAAGGATGTCATTGTGAGGCTACTCTCAATAATCTTTGATCAAGCACGGTAATTGGGAGAATGTCTGAAGATGGAAGGAAAGCAAATGGCACTTCTATCTTCAAAAAGGTTATGAAGGAGGACTCAGGGAACTACAGGCCAGACAGTCCCACCTTGATCCCTGGGAAGATGATGGCCCAGCTAATCCTAGAAACCATTTCCAGGCACACAAAAGACAAGAAAATCATCCTGAGCAGTCAGCATGGCTTCACCAAGGGGAAGACAAATGATACGCATGTTCATACCAGCAAAAAGGTGCTTTCAATTCGCAACAAATATCACAAATAAAAACGAAGACACCCATTTTTAAAATATTGACCAAAATACAGAGGCAACAACATGAACTGTCCAGCTGTTATATCATGACTCATTTAGAAACTATTTGGGCTAAACTGTGCTTCTATTCAAAGGAAAAAGACTGAAGAATAGTGCTGTGTTTCTGCGAAACAACTACATTTTAAAAGTTCAGGCAATATTCAGATTTAAAAAGCAAGATTCAATGTGATAAAATGATGATGATAAACCAGGACCAGACGGGTCTGCTACCTTCTACTGGAAAAATCCTTTGACGTCACTCATAAACACCTCCTAAGTGCAAGGAGTATGTGACTTCATCTTTGATACATGTCTAAACCCGTAATTTAATGACCAATATCTGCACTCATAAGAGAAAAATGTAAGGACTTGAAGATGTGCCTACTGAATTCTTACTGCTCTTTGCCTCTATGCAGTTAAAACCATCACTCCTAAATACTGATGCATGTGCATTTTGTTTTGAAAATCACTTCAGAGTAGCAAAAACATTTTCTTTTTTTTTGACAAAAATAATTACAGGTGAATGATTTTAAACACTGTTTGCTGCAATAAACCTATTGAAACAAAAGAGGCACTTCTAAATTAGTGAAGTTCCTACTGATATCAGCTATTAGCAATTAGGAACTCCTCCCCCCCAACTTTTCCATCTTTAAATGGCAATGATTAAATCTGGTTTTAAAGTGGAGAAATTATATTAGAAAAACAACTCTCAGTGTTGCAATTAAAGCACAGTTCTTAAGATGGTAAAATAAATTTGCTAATAGCTTTATCCATTGATTCAAGATGCATGCAGTAGGTTTAAAAGATCCTTTAATACAGTGTCTGTTTAGAAGAGGAATTTATAACATTTTACTGTCCCATATTGTTAAATTTTCAATAGAGTTACTACATTTCTCTGTAAAATCCACTTGGACAAGACTTAATCAAAAAGACATGAATGTTAAAATAAAAGGAAGAGAGATAAATTTGTTAATAGCTCTAAAGCAAACAAGTAAGTACTGATAAAATACTACAAAGTTTATATTCTGTCTTGAAGACTTCCCTATCACTATTAAATAAAGTAAAATGTAACTTTGAAGCTAATTAAATTATATATCAAATTGCCTCCTTTATCTCATAAAACTGCATAAATATACATCAAGCATATATGAAGTTAAAGGACATAGCCTTTACAAAGTGATAATCTTTCATCTGGGCTTAAAGCATAAGAAATTGAAATTGAGGTACCTTGATATGAAGAAAACAACACACACACAAAAAAATCTATTTGGTAACTGTGCTCAGAATAAAAGAGGAACCAGTAATGAACACTTTTTTATCATCAACTAAATCTTACTATACATACCTTTTGCAGAAGCCTTATTTTAGTATTTGGAAAATTCCTGCTAATTAAGCTGAATACAAACACAAGTAAAAGTAAACCACTGCAGAAATAAATTTCTTGCCAATGAACTGGTATGAAGAATGTGTAGAGATAACAGCACACCAAAACAGATGCAAGAACCTGCTAGACAGATATTTGTTTAAAGTACTATTTTATATGCATCCAGGATTTTGTTTGGGTATCTTCCATGAATGACTGGAGCACCTAACTTTTCAGCAAAAAGAGAAGTAACTCTGCTGGAAATTCCTTGTTTTGAGCTGCTGCCCACAGGGGCCACACCACCTCCACAGCAGCCCTCGGTGGGGAGGGAACCCTGGCTTTCTATACTCCTTTTCATCACAGTATAACGGACTTATTTCAGAGACGCTTTCCCCTTGAGAATCGAAATTAAGCAGTAATAAACCTAAAATGGACAGAATTCCTACATGCTACCTGAACTGGGGTCTTATTTCTGCAAGTATTCTGTATTAAGTATACAAAATTTAAAAATCTGTTTGCAGCTCTCCACTTCAGAGAAGCACTTTGTTTATATTTTAAAATTAGGAGAGAAGAATTATATCATCACTGAATTCAATATTATATCTATTTTACGCTCTAAAACTAAATTAAGAAGCTGTTCAGAGGCCATACATGCAGCAATCCATTTCAGTCTATTAGTCTGGTTAAATGCCTTCATACATCCAGTGAAAGTAGTCATCATCATCAATCTGCCAGTTTCAGTGACCAGTCAACTACATGTTGATGCAGGCACCAGGGAAACATGAGTGTTTCCTTCCTGTTGTCATACTCCTAAACGTAAGAATCAAGTGAGGTTGTTCCAATAGGTAGCAGACAAAATGATGATTTATTTGCTTAGTGTAAATAATAGTGCTAAAATCACCACTTTATTTATAACTTTAGTTCAAAGGCAGAATGTAAGTTTGGAGCCTAATTCCATTATCAAGCAGAGTAAGGCAAGTAAGAGTTAACTTCTTTTGCCTGCTAAGTTAATTGCACCATTGTTATCCAGAGTCTTGCTTTCATTTACACTGTTAAGCAAAAAAAGCACACTTTGAAGTTGTTTTATCCTTTCTGTATATGCTTGAAAAAAATGGTTTACATATTAGTTACAAGAATAGGATCTTCAACTCTTGTGAAACAAAGTACCTATGACTGGTGAAGTTTTGTGCTGTGTAGCGGCAGCCTTAGGGGAATACCGCATCTTTTCGGAGATGCACAAGGGCTTAGCAGTCTCATTTAGCTACCTATGTGCCCCTGAAGAAGCCCTGCTAGCAATAAAATACTCTGGTGGCAAACAGCTAATTCATTAATTAACCACAGTATTTGCTGGAAAGGAAAGCACTAAACAATGCTGCAGCGAAAGTGCAATTGTGGTTGTTCCAGGTCCCTGTCTGCAGTATGTGCGGCAGAGGCAAGCAATGCCTATGCTGTTTCTAATTATTCCAATTATCATGGCACACTATGAAAACTTGATTAATAACACTGAAGATATTGTTGTGGCAATTAGCCATATGGTTGTGGGACTTTATTCTGTCACGATTTAGCCATTAGCATCTACTTATGTTTGTCAGAACAGAGCATCCGTGACAAGTTGGAGTTCCGCTCACCTTGCCGAGTCCCTGGTGAGCAACACCAGAGAAATGTTTATTCCTGAGAGCCCTGCGCCTGAGTGAATTTTTCATGTGGCATCCGGTCTGACTGGGGACAAATGTCAAGTAGCTTACGCAACAACCCATCAAGCCAGGCTTGCTCTGCAGAAGGTACCTCGTGAACGGCTTGTCAAGGCAGACTTCTTTCAGGGGAGGATTTGACCAGTAAAATTAGTGTCAAATGTCTTGCATTCAATGTTTTCAACAGTTAACCATTCAGACAGCTTGTACCTACCCTTATTTAGACGTGATGAAATGCTCTATTATGATTTTATACACCTATGAGTTACATTTTACGGTGTGCTTGAAATGCGTATCTCCAAGCAGAGGGACCACGGGGCAGCACCACTGTCAGGTTGGTCAGCTGAGCTTACAGCTACATGAGCTGACAATTTTTATGAGCCACCTTGTTAAAACACAAAGTACACGTTAAAGACCATTTATTTTAATTGTTCTTTCTTTTCATTCTGTGGTCAGAATAACTCCTCATCTCTAAGCCACAAGTAAAAGCTTAAAAAAAATCATTAATAATGGAAGGCTGCCTTGTTTTTCCCCCTGCAAGCATAGCAGTTGTCTTACCACTTCCCTAACATTTCTTGCAAATCAGCTAACACAAATGTGTTTATATTGGCATGTCACTCAAAATCAAAATGTTTGCAATCAAAGACAACTCCAAACTTGACTAGTTGTCCACAGTTAGGAATCAACAAGTTAGTCCTTATTAAAAGGAGTAGGAAGCACTGAAGAATTGGCATCTTGCTGCACAGGGATACCATATATACAACTGATGAAAATGTGCCTACCGATTTTGGACATGAGGGAAGGAAGCTATAATCCAAGTTTGTGGAAATGACAGTAAAATGAAACTATGTAAGAATTTTTAAAGAAGCACAAAACCCCCACAGTGTTGTAGAATTCACCGAGTACTGTTAAAAGAACAGTAAGAATTGCTATTTTAAATCCAAATTTCCAATACATCTACCTCTACCCTAATGGTAGCTTTCCTTTTATAGTCACTATTGTCCATCTGAAACAAATACATCATTTAAAACCATAAACATAATTGCAAAGAAATAGACAGAAGACTGAGCAGGTGTAATATTTTTAACTAAATTTAACTCATTATTGAATGCCAAAAATTTTAGTTGACAAGATCGCTGACAAATGTCCATGTAAAAAACCCAAGAATGATGTGCACATCTCACATAGCTCACAACTAATAGGGATATATCAGCAAAATAAAGTTTTTGGCAAAAGGAAGGGACTGGATCTGCTTCTCATCAGACACACCAACTTTTAAAGGACAGCTAGTTCTAAGGCTGAGAAAAAATCAGCAAAACGTTTTTGCTGTTTATACCCTTTTAATTGAGATGATCAAGTTTGTTTTTAAATAACAGTATTTGTAGAAAATTATATACTGACTGTCCTAGAAGTCCCATCTGTGAATACAGACAGTCATATGTGGAAGGGGATTGAGTTTAAAGGAGGTAAATAATTCAAAGAGGAAAACAAGGAGATAAATAAATGCTCTGAAGGAGAGAATAGAGGAAGGGTAGACAAGAGGGATCAGAAGATTTAGCTGGAAGGGAAGTATCAGTGAGGATTTTTTTGGTAGGAGTTGTGGAGAACAAGACAGATGACCTAAGGAGTAATTTTTGTGCAATGTGGGTGCTGGGCTCAGCCCTAAGCCTGTGCAATGGATTCAGATTTCTCCTTGTCTGTAGCAGGTGCTGGTAAGAGGTGAAAACAGCAGCATATGGTCTTGCTCAAAGCTGAACTGACTGTTCTCTCCAGAGGGGTCTGTAGGACTATGCCCCTGCCCATCACATGGCTTCTGAGATAGAGAGAAGACCCTGCAGCTGGAGATGTAACCTTGCAGAGGGAGCAGAACAGCCCTTTCCTCCGGCTGCATTCTGATCTCTGCTATGCTGGAAATCTGCTGTCTGCTTTGCAGGCCATCAGAACACAGTTGTGATTACAATGAAATGGATGATGTGACTGCAGACTGTATGGTCTGACGGTTAAGACCATGTACCTGTTTGCTACTTGTTATCCAACCATAAATTTTAGACCTAGTATAGTTGAATATATACCATATTTTCAGCTAGCACTGATACTAATTATTCAGAGCAAATCAGGAGGATGGAAATTGCTAAAAACTATGCAATCTGCATCCAAGGTCAATTCATAACTGTGCCTGAAATATGGACAGATCAGATGAGACCATAACCATTCCTCCTTGGCCAAAGTTGTTGTCTGCTAAATCTCTATTCTAGGAAGGAGCTCTGTCGTAGGAAGAGATTCTGGCACGTGAAGCAACACAACGTGGGACAGGAACTCTGAGAGTTTGGGTTGTCCTGAGAGCTGAGCACACATTATTTGACACATTTGGGACTGGCCATATG
>WEIS01030190.1:16963-30503 GCA_013389965.1 Todus mexicanus | reverse complement strand
ATTTTCACGTGTTCACCATCCATTTCTGATCAATCTACACATCCTGAGATGTTTTGCTCTTCCAGTTGACCTTAGACGCACAGCTGGCATGCAGACCTCCTCAGTAGGAACTGCCTGACCTTTAGAGGTGATGGTGAGAAGACAAGTGCTTGTACACCTCTTTTTTTTCTGCTCGGGGAACCTGAGGGCTGGAGAATCTGCTTTTCCAGAGATGCAGCAAGGCTGATGACAGCTGCAGGGAAGAACAGGCCATGGAGCAGCATTTGCTCACCACCCCTCTCTGGTGACTCTTAATTATTTCAGCTGATGACAACCTGCTCACAAGCTAATACAGGTTTTAAAATGGTTGATGACTCACACTGTCTGATAAGGGTAAGTGCATTTTTACTGGGGTAGGTATAGATATGGCAAGGAGCTGTTAAGGAATGATGGAGACTCCTATTCTGCTTTTAGTCTCCTACTGTTCCCAGTTTTCTCCATTTCTGCAGACTCAAGAGCTATGCTGGAACTGTTCCCTGATCATCAGGGATGTAAAATTATACAGACAAATAGGAAATTAGAATTAAAATGAAACTAAGAAGCCAGAGCCAGGAAACTCATTAGATTCTGCTTCCTGTGACTACACCCTTGATGTTAGGTTTCATTTAAAAAGAGGAGGATTTTCCTCTTGCATATGTTTTGTGCTAATTCTTTTAACGTATTTACTTCTGACTGGCATCAGAGAAACTTCAGGGGATTGTGGGTATATTTTTCCTCCGCTGCAAGGCCGTAGCAAAGCCAGAATGTAGGAAGCAACTAGTGCTAAAATTACACCCTGTTTATATACTTATTGAAAATTTACCTTACAGAAGGCTTTGCTGACTAATAGGGGAGTCTGCACACCCATTTCACAGACCGGACTAGGGCTGAAAACCCCCAGTAAGGCTGCTCCAGGCAGCTGCTGTACAAGCCATAATGCAGTGCCATCATACAACTGACAGGGTGGCTTCACACCAGCAGTAGCTGCACTCTTAATTTAGCATTCGGTGGCTCCAAAACTGTAGTACTTTATAGTTGCTTGTCAAAATCACCAACTGCATTAAAATAGCACATTCTGTATATCTTATTTGATGTGCTAGGCCTTACTTCTTTAGGGGCACAAGCATTATTTTGATTCTGTTACTCTCGATTCACCCTGTCATTCAGAAATTTCGAAAGGAAACTGAATTACACTGCCCCAATTTCTAACTATGATAACTGCTATACATTAGGAATTTTTAGCAACACTGATGCTTCTCAAATCATTGGCTTCCTATCATGTGAGCCCCAAGAAGAATCTGGCACCAGATTAATGTAGTGCTGGGTTTTTGCTTTGAAGGTAGGCTGGCTGGTGCTAACCTTTCAGAAGAGAACAAAGGTATGGTGCCAAGCAGAGAGTGAGAGGTACAGGTACCAGGGATATCAAGTTCCTACAAGTTTTGTAAATACTGACACCTGGGAAAAGGAGAAAATGAATCATTACCTCACCAGTAGATGGGCTGCTTGTACGAGCTTTGCAGCCAAGCTTGTGCTGCCTGGTCTGCCTCACCTAGCCAGTAAGCACGGGGTGTGAACCAGCGTGATGACAGGCAGGGAGCACTAAAAGCAGAGGGCTAAATTCCCTCTGTGTGCAGAGGAAACAGGGCATGTGATGGGGTCCTGTAGTGAGGAAAAAGCCAGAGCTATTTAGGTGCTCGCATGAGGCCATGAGGGCTTCCCTAATCCCAGCCTTTGTGCAACAGCATTTGTATGTACCTACATTGAACAGCTGACCCGTGGAAAATAATAAACCAAACCATGAGGCAAAAGGTTGCCTCGTCATTACCAGTTCTCCATGCTGTCCAAGATCCCACCAACTTTTCCTAGTCAGAAAGTAATGGCCTTCTGTGACTTGCCTGAATCTCACTACAGTACAGAATCATGGAATCACAGAATGATAGGGACTGGAAGGGACCTCTGGAGATCATCTTGTCCAACCCACCTGCCAAGGCAGGTTCACCTAGAGAAGGTTGCACAGGAATACATCTAGGCACGTTTTGAATGTCTCCAGAGATGGAGACTCCACCACATGCCCTTTTCCTTCCCTTCCCCTACCAGGCTACAAGAGTTGAATCAGTTTAATACACCCTACTGCAGACAATTTATTTATATTTGTTCAAAACAAGAAGTCAGTCTGTTGTATAGAGTAACTGTTAAAACAAAAACACAAAAATCCCATGTCAAGACACATTATGTATTGAACTTATGGTTCTAGCATTTGATTTACCATTCAACAACCAAAATACATAACAACAACAACCTCTGTGATGGGAAGTGATTTTCATATGATGGGTTTTATGAAGTAGGAAACATTACGGTACTTGGCTAATTCAATGCAGCCACACATAGCTTTCCATTTTGCTCTGCACAGCTCATGTGCTACTCAGAGCATGCTGTGTTGAGTTAAAATATGGAAAAATGACAAATAAATAAAACTCTTCATAAAAGTTTCAGTGTTTCACTTTTGAGTGCGCTAGTCCTTGCAGTCTTCGATCCGGTCACAGTTTACATTGCTGAGCTTTAAATGGAGTTTATCTTGACGAAAGCCTTTTTAAGTCTGAAAGAGTCCAATTTTGTATTGAAATACCAGCTGTCATCCCAAGATTTAATAGATTCTTTCCTTCTAATTGACAGCAGACAAAATGTTTGATCTGACAGGGCACGCTGAAGTTACATTCTTTTCCATGCTGTGTGTTAAAGATCATTTACAAAAACCTGTCAGTAGATGCCTGACGGCTTTACTTATACTAGGTAATTAAGTCACCCGATTTGGTGTCCAAATAGCTCTGGAACATGTTACCTTTTCTTTGCCAAATTTTTGCTTTATACTCTTATTATTTCTGTTGTTTAAATTAGTCTTTTATTCGTTCTGTATAAAGGAAACTGGCTCCAATCATTGCCTTGGGGAGGTGTGTGGAGTGGAGGGGATATATGTGCTCCCTATTTTAAGTAAATTTTGCTTCCCTATAGGCAAGGTAGAGATAACTCGACAGCAGCTGAGCGAGGCACTCGATATCTCATGTGTGAACACCCACCAAAATGTACACAAACTGGGGAAAGCAGAGCAATACTTCTCCATTATTTGTTCTGAACTGCCACGTTCCCAAGTCCTTGCTGGTATCAAAGGGAGGTCATTGTTACAATTTTGAAGTGGCCCGTGGTGTTTTACATGCCCCAAGTTATGCCATATTTATGGTTTTGTGTGGATGTACGCACCTGCTGGGACTGTTACGATCTATGCCCTGTGTGGTATTATATTATGAGAAAGGACCTGCTCCTCAGAATACCCATCATATGAAGAAGATATCAGTAGTGGATTGGGAAGGAATACAGTGTAGGAGCATTTCTAAGCTGCATTTCTTCCACAGAGGTGGTGGAAAGCAATGCTAAGAAAGACAGAAAGTCATTTCAAGACAGTCAAGCACTGTATGATTTAAGTGCAAGAAATCATTTCTACTCATAGTAAACTAAGCACTTTAAGCAAGCACTTAAAGGACTCAAGGATATTATTAAATGCTTTTCCAAGTCAGGAATAATATCTGATCATTTAAATAAAATTAAGAATTCTGTAACCTTAGCCAGAATGCAAAACTGAAGTCAAAACCCAGCTTGATAAAAGATCTACTGCTCAGGCAGCGTTCCAAAGGGCAGACACTTTCAAATGTCAGTGCAATTAAGAGATGCAAAATAGTTCCTGGATGCACCAGTGCCATGTCTGAGTTAGCCAGCACTGGCAAAGGCTGGGTGTATATTTACAGCAGCTGCAGAGAAAATGACTTTATCTATAGAGCAGGTAAAGTCAAATGCAAACATATTTTGTATCTTCTAGAAAATCTGCAGGCTTGAACCAGAAAGGCAGTTACTGAAATTGCTACACATGCAACTCGATGTACTGAATTCAGCAAAGTTACATTTAGATAATCTCATAAGTAGCAGGGTAGCTACCTGCCATCATGCCATGAAAACATTGGAGGGGAGCACACATTCTGCTGAGCTTATTTCTTTAGCCACAGGATAATATATTTTCATTAATTTTGGCCTGTTCTACTCAAACGGAATATTCTGTTCCTTTCAATAGATTTTTACTCCTTGAGCTTACTCCTGTGGTTAAATGCCATCACTGTAATAATTTTGATCTCATGACTAGAGGATTATGCTGAAATAGTGATACTGTATGAATGTAGGTTTGCTGCTACTTCCTTGTCTTATCTTTTTCTGGGTAAGTTACCTTTTTAGTATCAACTCTCTCACCTTTCAGTTGAGTTATTTTACTAAAGTCTGTCTATCTAGATCTCTCTATCTGCTGTTCAAAATATATCAAAATAACAACACCATAACCAGTTATTAAGCTACAATCTTTTCATATTCTTTCATATATTTCATGTTCTATTTTAAATGTGATGCTTACTTAACAAAGCCAATCTCTAACATCTTGCATTAGCTCAGACGAAAATACTCCCATGTAAAATTTTCAACTGCCTTGTAACACCCTTTGAAGGCAGAAAAGGCAGATTCACAATCTTTGCTGGCCTGAAGCACTTGATTCCTGACTACTAGGCAGTTTGCTAACTCAACTAATTCAAATACGCAAAAGGGTGAGTAAGCAATAAACCATCTCAAATCAATCCATCTGGCAGTAGGTAGAATAGCTATAATGAAGAGCATGTTTACAGAGCACATTTCCTACTCAGCCTAGTCATTTGCAGGATTCAGACCACGGATGTCACAGGTTGTCTGAGAAGCATTAGAGGCAAGGAGATGACTGCATGTGAAAGGGGAGCTTGAAGGTAATTTATGATGATGGATGTTTGCTGTTTATGCACACTTCATTAGCTAATTTAGCCTGGCTAGCACTCTTGGGACTCCTCTGCTTTCCCTGCTGCTTGCTGATGGCCATTTGCTCTGAGTTCATAGGTGAATGAACACAAACATATGGTTTTGGATATATTATTTGCTTTATGATGACTAAGGAATGCATGAGGCATCTGTTAACGGAGCTGTTAGAAGTTGCCATGTCCTTTGGTACAAAAGCTGGGAAGAATATACTGCAGCATTTCCCTCTTCCGAAGGCAGGGGAAAGACACAATCTATTAAGTCTCTGTTTAAATTATAGCAATTTTATTCTGCCTTGCGATGCTCTAGGATCTAACAAGATAATTTAACAACAAACACTCCCAATAAAAGAAGCTTTGTATCTGCCTCAACCAATGTTATCAGCATAGTGTCTTGGTATTGTGAATCTTTGGATTGCCTTCAGTGGGAACATATGTGTACATAATAGCAGGATTTGGCTTTGTGTACGTAAAATCATTAGGCAAATCAGTAGGAGCAGCAAAACCAACCGAGTAACTGTCTGAAAAGTGAGAACATGAAGTGCTCTTCAATTATCCTGAACACAACAGCTAAATTCACAGCTAGTTAAAAGTTATACCACAGTTGTGGTAGCATACTGTTTAGCAAGGATGAGTTGATTCTTTCACTTTGTGAATGAGGAATAACACTGATTTTTTACAGTTATAATAATTTTTTGTGTGTAAATACATATGGAAGGATTCATATCAGGAGGAACAGGAACAGTTACTTTATCAACGTCACGTACCTTTCAGATTTCCAGGAACAAAGGATGCTGTAAATAAATATGTATTGTGTAACTGTATCTCTTTTTTCTGAATGACATCTTCCAGGAAATAGTGACAAGGACAGTTCTAGACAGAAGATTCACTCAGGTTGCTTAGTGCAGCTTGAAAAGTGCCAACAGCAAAAGAGCTGAAAATACCGTAGCAAGGTGCAATATTGCAAATGATAAACCAAAACTTTGTAATAAGTTCAAATTACTGGTGCTCCATTGGCCATCGTCATCGAGGCACCTCTGCAGGTGAGACCGGACAACCAGTATGCATCAGCAGCAACTGAGGTTGTGTGTCCACCACATGAGCATCTCGGTAGTAAAGCTGCTTTAAAGATGTGCTCCCAGCTCTCCTGCACTCCATGTGCTTTTCCCGTTAGTTATGCTGCAGGTATTACAGCAGTTGAACAAGTTCAGTGTAAGAACTGAACTGACAAAACACTCCAAGGACAGCCACAATGGCAACAACATGTGGTGCTCTTAATGGAAGTACTTACACTGGAAAAACTTGTCCTTGAAACCAATATTCACCACCCTAGTATAATTGTCTTATACCAAATAGCTTCCTTATTGTACTCTTTTTAAAACTTAGGATACCTGCAACAGCAAGTGCTCATACTCCTTAGTAACTGAGCTAACAAAACTGTTGATGTGTAGAAAAGGCCTCAGGACCTTCTTCCATGCTTGTTTTGAGACATGTCCCTTCTCCTTTCTAGGCTGTTATGATTCACACACTGCAGTACTGGGCATCTCCTCAGATCAACATGGAACATGAGTGACGCAGCAGCTCTGTTTGGTCCACTGCATGCTGAGCACTCCAGTGTTCAAAGCCCTCCTCGCGTCAGGTGTTTTAGCATCCGCTCACTCAAATTCAATGATAACCCTCTGTTTTGGGCTCAGGTCTGCTCACTGACTCAGAGAAATCATCCACTTCTCTGGCTATTTATATTCCACGTTGATCTGAGAAGATGCCCAGTACTGCAGTGTGTGAATCATAACAGCCTAGAAAGGAGAAGGGACATGTCTCAAAACAAGCATGGAAGAAGGTCCTGAGGCCTTTTCTACACATCAAGAACATAGCTATGCATCTCTTCTCTGTTGTCCATTCTAGGATTTGCCCTTCCTACAGTGACAGGAGATCTTAACAAAATGGACTGAGTCTAGAACCTGCTCTCTCATTCAGAGTTAGCACCACATCTGACAACACCCTGACTCATGTGAGAAATGCTGAGGTCTTAGTGTAACACAGACCATTGCAATTTTCCTGCTTTAAATCATACTGTTGGATCAAGTTCAGCTGATTTTAAAAAGTTTAGTTAAATAGAATTTATACTGTAAGCTAATGTGAAATTTGATTATTTATGTCACTGTAATTTCCTGTATACCTGTAAGAACCACAAAGCAAAGATCATCCTCCTACATTTGGTATGAAGACAATAACTGGGATGATGCTTACATTTTATTTTGTATTTGTGCATACAGTATTATTTTATTTTTATTGTGGGCCTCATGAGCAGACAGCTACTTCTTTTCTTCTACGGACTGTCTCATAGCTTTAAACTGACAGCTCCTGGAGGAGAGAGACAGCATGTGACATGTGTACAGAATCTGAGATTGGTAAGGGTATGCTTTCATTCATCATAATGACTAAGAAGGAGTGAAGATTGACAGTTCAGTCACTCATTAATAAAGGCTTACTGCATCCCCATTCATGAAAGTGTTAGTCAAATTCTAAAACATTTAAAAAATTATATTATTATGAAAGTTTGATTTAGTACTTTCCCCTCATATGACAGTGTAGAAAAATATCTATCAATAAACAGAGTTTTAATTAGTCTGAAAACTACCCCAAAATTACTGATATTTTCCCTTCTTTTTTATTTTAATTTTGGGAAGTATCTTTTCTGTTTACAGAGTGACAAGAGGCAGAATTTAAATACATGCTCACCGCAGTTTGACAGGTTGCTAAACCTCAATGGAGCCAAAGGACTATTAAACCATTCCAGCCAAGAGAGGATCAAGCCAGGTCATGTTACTTTTAATTTGCTGTACGCAGCGGTTTCCAACTCACCCTGACTGAATTAAAACATTAATGACAGAGATTAATGACAGAGTCGACCGCGAAGGACTCGGCAGGGCAGGGTACGGAACCTTGTCTCACAGAGCAGTTCTGTCCACAGCCCCTTTCCCTGGAGGAGCTGGTGCTTGATGACTGGTTTAGTCTATGCTCCTGTGGAGCAGCAGGACACATTGGTCACTGAGGGAAGTCAGTATTGACCTTGGCTTCTGCAGGCTACCAGGTGATGTAGCATGTACTCTGTTAGGCTCATTACCATGTTTAGGGATGTACACTTCATTATTAATTTTGTGGTTAATTAGGCAAAGGTCCTCGCTCAGACACTATAGCCTTCGTAACCTGCATCAAAACTGTTTGCTTTTGTTGGTTTAGCCAAAATGGGACCATCTTATCTTCACAGGACTCCCTCCTTCAGCTGCCTGGCATGCTAGTTTAGCAGATGTCCACCCCTCAGAGATAGCACAGGAATATCATGGTCACAAACATCTTAGCCTTTCTCCTGGAGCACACTAAATCAGCTGTACTCCTGTCTCACAGCAAGCTAGGCTGTTATTCCACACTTGTGCGAGAGCAGCCTGGGCATCCCTGTGGTGGGATGGGCAGCACAGCTGCTGTCTCAGGGTACATGCTACCAACTCATGGAAAAGAAAGTCACCACACAAGCCCAGTCTTGATATGCATGCACGGTGAAGGAGGCAACCATGCAAACATGTTAAGTCTTGCCCTCTGTTATAGCTATTGCTCTTCCGAATTCTTTCAGGGCATCTTCAAGCTTTCTCCTCCAAAGCAAGATGTACTTGGATTTGAGTAGTTTCACACTCATTTCTTTCCTTGATTCCACTGCCAAACAGGATTGAGTTGTCAGTTTGTCTTATTGTCTGTTCTTGTTCTACGATAAAATGGCAATCCCCTGTGCCTAAGAAGCTCATAGGGTTGTTTGGGGGGCTTTTTGGCCGTGAACGAGTAATATTTTTCTACTGTTTGCCTGTGAAAATGATTGTTCTCTGTCTTGTGTTGACTGATGAGGTGAAGTGCAGATATAGACAACCTCGTTATTTAAAAAAAAAACACCTCTTGCTTCAGCTGACTGGGTGGAGAGAAGGTTTTGTTCCCATAGCAACATTTTGCATTCAAGCCTGCAGAGCTGAAGCTCGCTAGTGGCATCTCAAACATGCTGCATTTAAACAGCGGGTTGTGCTCTACAACACATTCTTATTTTTGCATGTGACAGAATTATTTAGTAAATACCAGAGAAACAAAAAGAAAGATCTTTGCATATCCACATGTGAAACGTGAGCCTGCTGATACTTGGTATGATGCTATAGAACATTGCTTGAACTGCTCTTGTAAAATTTGCACAGCTAAGAAATCTGACCACGTTACTATCAGTTGTCTGAAAAGGCACCACAGCTTTAAGTAAAAATCAGTCCAAAGCTCAGATGTTACTTTTGTAAGAGTTCTTCTCTTACCTTCAGTGGAGACAATAACACTGAGCATGCCGTTCGGAGGGAACTGGCCAGCAGGCTGAGGAAGAGTAAAACCTGTGCAAGAGGTTGTATGTCAGAGACGTGGGGCAGCAGTAGCGGAGGGGCTGCTGAATTCTTGCAAAAGTGGCAAGAAGGAAAAAAAGTCTTTCCCAATACAAGGAGCTGCTGAAGGAAGACACCACTGGAGAATGAACGGAGGACAAAAGCATTTCAGGTTCTGGTTTTTGCACTTCACACTGTAAAGCTTGACCACTGTAAAGGTAGTGGTAGGACTAGGGGGAATGGAGCAAAACTAGAGCTGGGTAGATTCAGATTGGATGTTAGGAAGAAGTTCTTCACCATGAGGGTGGTGAGACACTGGCACAGGTTGCCCAGGGAGGTGGTAGAAGCCCCATCCCTGGAAGTCTTTAAGGCCAGGCTGGATGGGGCTCTGATCAACCTGATCTAGTGGGAGGTGTCCCTGCCCATGGCAGGGGGGGTGGAACTGGGTGATATCTGAGGTCCCCTCCAACCCTGACAATTCTATGATTCTATGATCATGCAGTAGCAGGGGTAATTTTTGTAGCTAAAGAGGGAATTAGACTTCAGTGGCAGAAGGGCAACACAAGGAACGTATTTCACTTCAGGACTTTTGGTTCATTTGTGAAATATTGGGAAAGAAGGACAGAGCAGAAGACATTTGTAAGAGTCTTTATGGGGGACATTATAAACTGGCCCTTCCTCTTTGGCTGTGATCTCTGTGTTTTACCAGAGATATCCTCTTACTCAGCACAAACCTTGTCCAGGCAGAACTGGAAGATTCCACATATTTATTCAGGATTTCACTTTGGGAGGTACACAGCTCGGTGGCACAGTACACACAAGCCAGGACCAAAGTGGTTTGGTCCAGGAAAAAATGATGGCAAGTCATCCAGGAGGACAGAACTGCAAACAAAATGTGCACATAGAGTCCACGTTAGAGTATTTCAGGAATTATACATTATATTAATATACAGTGATACTTTAATAGGAAATTGAATCACCTCTTCTCTGTGATTGCCTTCAGGCACTCATAAACTAAATAATGACATGAAGAATAATATAAAAGTTGATGTTATTGTCAAATACCTTGGTGGGAACAAGTTGCGAGAGCCTTGTTGTAGCGTAGCACCATTCAGCTGCTAACATAAAAATGTAAAATGGCCCCAATATGAGAAGGCAGTAAATTGTTACCTAAAGCTTTTAGAGGAGAAGGAAATATGGACAGATTGATTTCAGAAGTTTCATGGAAGGAAAGAAATGGTAGTGAAACTTAGAAGAAATATGAAGCAGGCATGGTCATGTTGAATACCAGCTGCTCTCCAGTTACCCAAGCTTCGCCTGAGCTGACCAGTGTGGGGTGGATTTCTCACCTATCATATTCTGACTAAGTGGCTTTATTGCACGTGAGCACAGCTCTTTGAAGACCAGCAAACTAATGTGTCTTTGTCAAAACAAGCTTGAAAAATAATTGATGGTCATAATTTTTATTAGAGAGATTTTGGAAGAGGAAGCAAGTTTATGTACAGGGAAACTGAACAAGGATCTGTTCCTGGATGTCATGGATCAATCCCACCAAGTCATGCATTGCTTCATGGCCAGACTTCTGAAGATACCTGGTATTGCACAAGCATGACAAGTGGGCTAAAACTGTAGGAGAAAAATGGAACACTGGGTGATGTAAGAGTGAGTGTACCAGGGAGGAACATGGAGAGAGCTTACAGAGGCAGAAGGGCAGGAGAAAGGGTAGGTGCCAAAAGCCATGCAGAGTATAACAGTATACCAGGTTGGAAGGGACCTCAGAGATCATCTAGTCCAACCTTAGAGTCACAACAACTGATAAAGATCACACACACACAGAAGATAGTGATGGGATGAAAGAGTGGAAACACAAGCAATCCTGATGCCCAGAAATGATATTATCTCAGACAAGACAAGACAAGTCAGCAGCTAATTATTCGCTGCTGGTCGGCCAGATGGCCCTGGAGCTGCATCAAAAATCCCTGCCCACCACATTTCTCAATAGTTCTGGATTCCAAAGTTTTCATCTGTGTTAAAATGCCTATGTTTTCAAAATGAAGGCATGGACTCAAACTTTTATAGCTCCAGAAAAAAATGCAGAGGTCAACAGTGCAAGAAGGAGGCAGCAGTATTCCTGCTGTTAGGAGGAAACGAGTGAAAAAACGCACTGGAGTGAATTATCCAATACACGTTTTGAAAGATATGGACATTGGGATATATCTCCAGGGCAAATGGCTCAGCTCTGCATTCCGAGAAGACAAAAACTCTGGCCTTGAGATGGGGAGCCAGATTTCTAACAACCTGTCATCAGAGATCCCAAGGAGGCTGCTCTATGAAAAAACGTTCAGTTGCTGACTTTAGGTAGTTTCATCAGGAAGGGAAGATTGCTATGAAACTTGTTCCAAGTTCTTGAACTCTCCTGATGCTTAAAAAGCCAAGGTACCAAGCACCGAGGTTTGGGGTACTCTAAGAACCCCCTACCTGTAATGTAAGTGTTGCAATACCTACCTCTTAGGGTTCCAACTCTCTCTTAAGCATAGTCTGAGATCTTCTTCAGAAAAAAAAAAAGTGATCCCACCACATGTCTTTTCACAAGTGTAACTACAAAGAAAACAACCCAAATATCCAGAGCAGGTTCCCATTTACCCATGGTCCAGGATTACTGCTGATGTTCTTATTCCTCTTGATTACCCCATTTCACGTATAGGTAAACTAGTAATTGTATGAAGCTTATACAGTCAACCTTCGCTCAAGGACATGTGCATTTCAGTGAGAAATGTCTGGAAAAAAGGAAAGCCGTCCAAGAGTCTCTCATGACCAAGGGTGACAGCTAATATATTAAGAGATGTGTCCCATAGCATTTTACACTGCGTGGTGGACAAGGAGAGTCAATGACTGCAGCAGGTAGTATTCTTGGAGATGCCATCAATTTCTGTGAATAGTCACCTACAGCGACCATGAAAACATCACGTCATACCTGTAACACAGGAATTTTGACAAAAATGAGGGGTTCTTCATTTTCAGGAGACAAGAGAAAGGGAAAGAGGCAACCTGAGCAAGTGAATAGAAGCGTGACTGGAGCCTGGAACAGACCTGCGAGAGGAGAAGTAACTAACAACCAGCATCATGAGATGCAAATTAACATGCTAATAGGAGGCCAGCAAACCTGAGTCCAAGAGCTGCCACTGACTTTTGGTTAACCACAACCAACATAAAAACCCACTAGTCATGCAGGTTCAACTCAAGTGATCCTCACCCTCATTTTACTACCTGAGCACAGCAGTGCCCTGAGCAGTACCTTACACCACAAGATCAAAGGCAGCAGCATCTCACTCAGTCTGTGCAGCATCACAAAGGTGACAGCCGAGATTTGGTGGCTGAGCATTGTGGTGTGGCTCTCTGCTCTCCGTAACATGAGGTCATGAACTCTGTATTGACCTACCAGTTAATATTTGGTCGCTTCTACTGAAGTGGTCTTGTCAAACCAATTCTAAAACGTAAATGCGATGGCACCTTGCTCTAACTTCTTTGCCTGCTCTTTACTTACTGACTAGCTTGCCGGAATTTACCACAGGTCACTCTGTGCTCACAGGACTGAAGTCTCGTGAAAAGTTACTCGAGAACATAGTAGGACACAGGGAAACTTGACATAATGGGTTGCCCTGAGATAAGCCACATCCTTCAGAATGTGAAACGCGCGGTCCTGTCCTCCCGAGACGTGGCACCACCTGCTGCTCCGTTGTCCGTGTTTGGCTCCTGGGCTTACCCACAGGGTTGTCTGGATTTGTCTCCTGGGCACACAGGCTCACCCTGTGGGTTGCGAGTGTGCAGCTGTAACAGGCCGAGCAATGATTCACCTCCGCACACCAGACAGCAGGAGCCCCGTGTTCTTGCATTTGGTGTTAATTGGTGCTAAGTAACTTTTGAGGTCAGATTCTATTTTAACTCGAGAACGGCTCGTACCTCTGACAGGGGGCAACAGCTTGCAGGAAAAGTCGATAGCTGCTGGAACAGGTGTAATTTGCTTTGGGTGAGACTCGCTTCTTTATGGGAAACTGGGGCACTGTGTAAAGTGTTTAAGCACCAGACCAGCACGGTCCCAGTGGCTCCTCACGCCCCGGGGCGATGAAACCATCCAGCCGGGCATCTCCCTCCTGCCCTGGGGGTGAGGCAACCCTCAGCCCTGCCCGGCTCCGGCCCGGAGCGGCCTCCGGGCAAGTTTTGCTCGCCGCTGCATCCCGGTTTTCCAGGGGG
>WEIS01030190.1:0-16624 GCA_013389965.1 Todus mexicanus | reverse complement strand
CGCGGCCGGGCCGGGCCGGGCTCTGCTGCCCCGCTCCGAGCGCTCGGCGGAGCCGCTCCCTCCGCCGGGGAATCTCGGGCGAGCGGAGCATCGGCACTCGGGGCAGCGCTGCTGCTCGGCCGGTGCCCAGGCGAGAGTCTGGGGACTGCTGAAAGCTTTGCAGAGAGAACCCGAAGGTCCGGGCCAGGGGAGGGTGGCGGCGCAGCAGCTCCGGACCCCTCTTTGGACCCGCAACTGAAAGCCGTGGGAGTCAGAAGGAATCCTTTCCCTCACCTAAGAGGCTGTGCGGACAGACCTTCTGGGTCCTGTCACGATTTTCAGCGCTCCCTTCCAGAAGACAAGCTTTCCTTCTAGCTGGACCTGGATAGCTCCCCATCGTTGGTGGGATCTGTGAGAGGAGAGTGCCAGCGTGGAAGGAGCGTTACCGAAAGGGTGAATCGTGTAACTGCTCAGGCTTCTTGTCCTGCCGTCGTTCCCGTCTCGCTCTCATTTTGTGTCACCTTCCCAAATGTTGTTGTTACAGTCTTAGACCTGCCAGCCTAAGTGTGTGGAAGCCGAGGCGGCTGGAGTGGCAAAACATCCCTCACAATTTGTGGTCAGAGGCGTGGGAAATCTCTCGCCTCGCTGCGTGGTGAGTGAGGTGCTTGGAGCACCTGGGGTCCCCTTCAGTACTTCTCAGCCACTGATCTGGGCTCCAGCAGCTGCCCTTGGTTTGGCAGAGCCCGAGCAACGTGAAACAAACAAGCTGATTTAGGATTTTCCTTTGTTCTAGAGAGGAACCCTCCGCTTAGCCGGGGTCCTATAGCCCGACATTGCTAATCTGTCTTTGCAAATACTCCCAGCACGGTATTTTATGCTGTTAATGTTAATTATTACGTAGTTATTATACAGTTTGGATGGGATGGGTAAGAGAAAGCTGATTAATTCTATCCATGCAATGTGAATAATGTGGAATAAATTCATTTGAATTTTACCTTCTTTCACTACCTGTCGTACTCCTTTGCTTGCAAGGAAGGGGAGCGCAGAGATGGTCAGGATTCAATAGTAAGGGTTTACTAAAGGTCAAAGTGACCTTGAGGATTGTGGATACAAGGTATTCTACCCTTGTTTCTTTTTCATACTTAATTCTGTGGCTGTCCAAGGGCTCGGTCAGGGCTTGAGGTTTGGTCTACGCTGGCAGCCTGTTCAGTGCTGCACGTTCATGAGCCATCCACTGCAGACTGAACTCTGTGTCAATTATGGGCCACCTGTGCTGAATTCCTCTGCTGTACACGAGAAATAGAACAATGCCAAGAGAAGTTAAACTAAGCTTTCTTTAGCTTAAAGAAGATAGAATTTGTAATCGCTAATTCTTAGGCGTGTTGCTAAGGCTAATGAAGGCTGCACAAAGAACCATCTGAGAAAGGGAATCTCCTTTTAGGCAAGAAATAAAAAAGAAATGCAATTGCAACCCTCACTTTGGATCAAGAGCACCCAGATCCTACTTTAGGCATCCCATCAGAGAGCCTACATTACTGAGTTTGTGGATCAGGTCCTTAGCATGTCTTGGAAAAACAACAGTCACGTGGGCAACCAACAGTTAAAATTAGTTTCATGCCATGGCTCTCCAGGCTAGAGTATGAAATGTCAGTGTCAATTGCTTTATCTCCCCTTTGTTTTCTGCTGTTCCAGAGGATTTTCTACCATTTGTGATTTAGGATCCCCATTTTTTCTCTTTTGTCTGTCAGGAAGGGAAGGTGAAATAGGGAGAAACCCTTGTTTTTCTATTGTTCCACCTGTTGCATGATTTTACGGCTAGTAAAAGGAAGCCTAACATTTGGGATCTCTGACTTTGCTGCCCCTAAATCTAGTTGATGTTTCAGTGACTGCTTCAAAAATAAATTAAGCTGTAGAGGACTGGGCCACTGAGGTAGAAAGCGGAAATGCTTGCACAGGGGTACAACAGAATGAATCAACAGCTCAGTATTAAATCCACACTTTCCGCTTGGATCAAGTTTTCCAGTGCCATCTGTGCTCATAAAGGAGTAATAAGTAGAAGAGTTGTTTCAGATGTCTCAGAAGCATAGTAAAAACCTGGGGTTTCTTGCCGGAGACAGATGAAATAATACCCTTGTCGTTTCGTTTGGGAATGCACTGAATTTCAACTCTAATGTGGAGAAAATGGACCTGTGAGGATAGGTGGAATCAGTGAAATGTTATTGCCTTGGTGGAGCTGCTGTTGAGTTGTATGTGTGAGGTGGGTTTCCTTAAGCTGAGCCCTTGGCTCATCAGGTGAGCTGATTTCTCCAAAGACCCTGCCTGCTCCCTGTGCTTCAGTCGCTGAAACAGCGTGAAGTCCTCCAGGCAGTGGTGACCTGAAGCCAGCAGTAATACGCAGATGCTGGCAGTCCTGTGGCTTCAAGAGTGACACAGTGATGCTCTGTGCAACGTTCTCCACACTTTTGCTCACCAGTGTAGAGACACATCTTGGGCAGGTGACCTTTCATATGTTCCTCAGGTCCCTGCTGTAAGCAGCGGAGGAAAGCAGAGCAGCTCAGGCTGAGTGAGGTCTGGTGCTGTATATATCAGAGCTGTGCAGTATGGAAGAGAGAAGACCATGGGGCATGGTGGAAAGTGGCAAAACACTTCTAGCCTGCTGCTTTCAGGGCTCTGCTGAACCTGGAGCCTAGCTCAGCAGCTCTTACTGAGTGTTTCTGCGAGGGAGCAGTTTAGCTCTCTCTGCTTGCCATCCCCCACCTCCTTCTGGCCCCTCCAGCTATGCATGTCCAACCTGTTCTTCATGAAGGGAGTGCTTTCTAAAATCCTGGGAGTACTAGCGAGGTCAAGGTTTCCTAATTATCCTAACACCTTATTTGAGATGCTTTACAGGAGTTTTATCCTTCCAGAGAGTGCGCCCCCCTTTCTTTTCTCTACGCACTCTTTTCACAATTGCAAAACATGAAGGCTGTATGTACAGAGTTTCCTGGCTACCACTGCTTTTCCTCCCTCTTCCAGCTGTTCAGAATATTTAAAGATGACACAGGCACTTCCAAGTACCTTCTTGCACGTATGAACACGTTTTTCAGAACACCGTTGTGTAGTACCTAGATGCTGCAGCTGGGTGTATAGCTAACATCAGCTGAGACTGGTCCACTTGATTTCATTCCAGGTGAGATCCGATTCTTTTTCTTCCACGTGCCCTTCATTTTTCGCTTAGTTTCTTATTAGTGAGAAAATATGAATGCATATATAAGCAGGAAGAAAATCCCTGAGTTTTTTTCCCCTTGTTTTTACATACCTCTCCCTTCCCGGTCATTCAAATAAAATAGATTGACATTCTAGTTAATAGAGATGAGCTGTCTATTAGACATTGCAGGAAGGTGATAACAGTGTTAAGAGAGGAGGTACTACATTTCCAGGCAGCAGATGGAAAACCCCCTCAGCATTCTTGTCTCTTCGGACTTGTTTCTCTCAGCCTCTCTTGCCAGATGGCCTGTCTTAACTGACCGTATTAGGAACTAATTTATTCAGCCTTGACAATCTTTTACCAGGTCACTTAAGTACATATTAGATATAAATTCTTGTCTGTATCTGCTTTTATTATCTTTTTGACTATCAGCTTTGTGTATCTTGTTCGTTTTCACTAGGGAAAACAAATTCACATGTCAAATACTGCTGGAGTTATTTCTTCAGGCAAGACATACACATGGAAATCAATGGAAATCAAACACATCAACAAGGAAGTAGTATTTAGGGAAAACAAAAAGAAAAAAATTACTGTGGGCAGAATATACTGATGTAGGCTGGACTATATACAGTGTGTAACGAAGATGAAAATGTGTGCTACTTCTGTTTTTATCATATACCATTTAATGTTCTTAGGTGTTTTTTGGCTCTGATGCTCAGTAATGGGTAGCATTGTACGTCACCTTGTAGGTACAAATGAGGTGGGAAAGGGAACAGCCTTGCTGGGTAATACTCTCTTTAATTCATAAGGTGGTTAGGAGGGACATATACACCTTGACAGGTACAGAGCAGTGCTGGATCTTGCAGATGTTTGAGCAGAATGAAAGCTCTGGTTTTAACCAAGTTGTCATTACAACTTGTCTTTACAACTCGTGGAGTGAAACTGCACATAGTGGGACGGTTTGGCCTAAGGGATGTGGGTGGCACCATAGCTCTGCTTAGGGAAAAAAAGTGCCCTTTTTGGTATTTTTAGTTGCTCAGAGATTGTCTTCAGATAGTATTTAGCACTGTCAGTCAAGGACTACATTTCAGGGTTGAGGTAATAATGAGATTTTCCTTATTCAGCTATTTTAGAGGCTCTACTATTTTGGCTACCCTCAGGGAATATAAAATGTGTTAGCAGTTAAATCCATGACAACAGAGAACTTAAGCATTAGATTTAGCCAAGATAACGTGCAGGCAATTTAACTGGGTAAGACACGGGCTACTGTGGCTTGAGGGAGCACTGAATAAATCCTTGCACACAGCAGAGTGAGGGTTCAAATGTGAAGGTCTCTGGAGAAAGAAGACAGATAGGCAGTTGCAGATTTCTGCTATAGCTTGGGCAGGCTGTGACTGGGGTGGATTTAAGTGGGTTTTAGTGAATTTAGGTGCCTGGAGGTGTTTAAGCGCCTAAAAGATTACATGATGTGCAAGTGAGGATTTCGGTGGGACATCAGCATTGGTCTTGAAGGACTAAAGATAAGAGGATTTCCTGCCTTTACCTCAAGCACTTCTGTTTACTAAAGAATTCATCTTTCCCATCCCTGCTTCTGCTGTTTGTTTTTTTTCTGTGACTCAGCTGATTAGCAGTAGGATCCATCTCTGGCAATGGTGCCGATGATGTAAATGTGGACCAAAATCAGGCTGATATTTCCCAGTGCTTGAAAAGGCTTGAAACAGTCCGTAGCTTGAGTATCGTGTTCAGTTTTGGATCACCATCCCTGGAGGTGTTCCAAAAATGTGTAGATGTGGTGCTCCAGGACATGGTTTAATGGTTATGAGAATGTTTAGTAGATGATTGGACTTGATGATCTTGAAGGTCATTTCCAACCTTAATGATTCCATGATTCTATGATTCAGTAGCAAGGGAATAAAAGGAACTAAGGTAATGAAGCTGAGACTTCAGGCTTGGCAGTGGTGTGTGCTGTGACAGGCAATAAGATGATAGAAGAGCAAATTCATTCTACACTGCATCATAAACTAGGATGTTTGAAAGGTAAGTTAAAGGCAAGTATTTCTGCAGTTTTGAAGATCTTAAGTTGGAAGTGTCATTGTGCTATAAATAAATGTCAATGAGCTGTCTCAAATATATCTATACTCTATCTTAAGTCTCTGTCCTAAAATGTATTTTTTTAAGATTCTAGAGTAAAATTCTTTCAAGTTGGGCAATAAGGAGCCAAAATCTAATGAGAAGTCAGTGAGGTTAGGTTATGCACTGCAGTTTCTGGGTTCACTTTTGAAAATGGGATTCAAATAACTGACATGCTTGCAACTGTCTTTCTCACTGGTCTTATTTTTATCTGACACTTCCGTTGGTAAGCACAGAGGACAGCAAGGTGTAAATGGCATGGCGAGGAAAAATTAGAGAGCGGCCAATGGTTCACTGTCTCAGTCAGCAGAAGAACTGAGGCCATCACATGAAACTGTCAGGCCCCAGGTTCAGAGTAGAAGGATGTACTCCTCGTTTGGCTGTGCAACTCCTTGTCACTGGGTCTTGTGGAAGACACAAGTTTCCATGGATTCGAAAAACAAGGGGGCAAGTTCAGAAAGAATACTTCAAAAGTACAAAAATTACAAAATTAACCCCACTGGCTCAGAAAGCCCTTGACCTGCAGATCCCCAGCAGCTGGAAAGTATTCTGGGGAGTAGCATTACGTGATTATTCTGATCATGAGAGTCTTCCCAGGGCATCTGCTGTTGGCCACTATTTCAGCCAAGGTACGGGCATGGATTTAGTGCTAGCCAGCATGCTCCTTATGGTCCAGCACCACAGAACCAAGCTTTGTTTTCCCCTGAAGCTGCTTGTGAAGATACTGAACCTATTGCAAGTCATACTGTTGATTAAGGAGATCGACTGAGAAATGTATGAGTCTATATCATCTCTGAGAATGCAGATGAAGCAGTGGGAAAACAAAGGGAGGAAGGTTAAGATCTCTTAAACATGTTGGCTTCATTGAACTAAACCCAGAAGGATTTATTTCTCTTGTTCGTGACTCCTGTTCAGGGTAATGGTTGGTCAGAGGGGCTGGTTGCATGTTTCTTAACAGCTTGCCTGTGCCGGGACCAGCATTTCCCTGTGCTCATGTTCTAAGGTGAGGACAAAGCCTCTCCAAACAAACATTGGAAAAAAAGGACAGATGTGCTGATTTACTTTTTGGTTGTGGAAAAAAGAGGGAAATCTTACCTCCTTTAACAAAGATAATTTTCACATCTGTCCAGTGATAAAACTGCAATTTCTGAAGGGTTTTTAATTTCTGTTTGTGGTATGACTGTGCTGGATTGAGCAGCCAAATAAATGAAGTTAATAGGTTCACCTTGGTATGAATTCCTGGTAAATAAGAGATGTGTGACTGGTTTTCCCTGTCAGCCCTTCCTGCAGTTGTTAGCAATTAGTGCAAAAATGGGTATCTTCAGTCTGCTGCTTTGCCAGGTATCAGATATATGTTTAGAAACTGGCATCAGTGGCTTGTGTTTTGATCTCCACGGCTGCCTGTTCCTCTGAGAGAAGCGGCGAGTCCTGCAAGGTTGGGGATGTGGCTGGTGTGTCCGCCCAACGCACCAGACAGTAACATCCCTCTTCCAAATAATTCAGCTGAGATTCGTGGACCGATCAGATCATTTGATATTAGATTCTGTGTAGTTTGATGATGACTGAGGTCTCCTTATGTAATAATATTCAGCTAACTGATGTAGCATTTTGACTGCTTTGTGGTGGGACTTCTAGGCCAAATATCCCAAACGTTTCAGACCAGGTGATTAGAGTAAAGTGTTAACCCCAATAAAAATTATATGGACAGTTCTTTTGTTGGAAACTGTTACATGGTTCTATTCTGTGCACTATTTTCTGAAGCCTCAGTGATGGTTTGCGAACAGCATCAAGCATTCAGTGTACCTCCTCCTTGCTGTCTGAGGAGTAATTTCTATCTTCAGGGGATATGTCACCAACCTGTAGTCCGTGGAACAATGGTGCCTCTCCTGAAACAGGGCTTGTGGCCCTGTGGCTTGGGCTTTGGGCTTGGTTAAACAGGTATGATGTTTTCACTGAGCTATTGACCTGGTGTGGGACTTTTTAGGCAAATTTGTTTGTTCTTTTTCTCCTGTGGTCTGTCTTGGGCGTGTTGTTGGTGAAGAAACATTTTCTCTAGTTGAAGAATAAGTAAGACTTCCAAAAATCTTTGATAGTCTCCAGTTGTAAGGTGAAAAATGGCTAAGGTTCATTTTTTCTGCCCTGCTACAACATCTGTGCATGCCCTGACAGATCTCCTGTGGCTTCAGGACCAATAAAATGAGGACACTGGCTCTTTGGTCACTGGTTTCCTGCTTCGGAACAATTGATCTTAAGCTATTATATTTAATGTAGTGGAACCTGACCTTGAATGCCAGAAACTATTATAAAAGAAGATGCTTCACTAACCCATATTATTTTTGTCAAAGCTACTTTTATTAGAATATAAGGCCTTGATTTTAAAAAAACCCCACACCACAGTACAGAAAATATATTTCTGCTGAAAGTATTGATCTTTCCTTGAAAAACTAACTTCTAGTTTTAAGAAAAAATGACTTAAAGCTCTTTACTCTCAATGGGAATTCAAAATCTTTTCCAGAAGGGGAATATGTATTTTTTTTCCCAGCAGCATTATAATATTAATGCTTACTAGTTTGATATGAGTTAGTATTTACATCTGTTTTTCTCTCTTTTTTTTCCCCCTTTGGTTATTGTTCATCTGGGACTTTTGCTAGCATGTAATTATTCATACCCGTAATTGAATTTGCAGATCTCCCAGTAGTTCTCCATCCTTCTCAGATGGTCTAAAATCTGTTCTACTGCATGTTCTCATTTTCTTTTTCAGCTTATTCCTGGGCAGATGAATAAACACACTTTTTAATGCATTTCAATTATCTTGCTTTTTGTCAAGATACCTTTTCAGGTAACACAATTAATTAAAACTCCATTAACTGTTTAAAAAGAACATATCCCCTAGTGGCAAGCCTTTGGTACTGGCCTACTTGAGTAAATGAGTGCAAATGGATTTATGGTATATATTAACTTACTTGGAAATAAAGGTGGATTTTTGCCCTTTTTCTTGCTTTTTTATGTATAAAGGAAGCCTGAAGAGATACTCTTTCCATTGCTTTTTGCCATTTAGATTCAGTCTATTTGGGTTTTCCCGAGACCTAGATTTTCTTTTTATCTTTTTCTTTTTTTTCCCCTCTCTTTTTCTTTTTTCTTCTTCTTCTTTTCGTCTTCGTCTTCTTTTCGTCTTCGTCTTCTTTTCGTCTTCGTCTTCTTTTCGTCTTCGTCTTCTTTTCGTCTTCGTCTTCTTTTCGTCTTCTTCTTTTCGTCTTCTTCTTTTCCTTTTCCCTGTTCCCTTTCCCCTCTCTTCTCTTGACCCATTCCTATCCCCTGCTGTTCCCTTCCTACCAGAGCAGCTAGTCTCTGTGGGTGCTTGTTCAGGCCTTGAGAAAGCTCAGGTAGACCAAGCTGTTTTCCTGAACCGTATTGCAACACAAAGAAAACTTTTAAGAGAGGGCTGCTTTCACCACTGCTCACTGCCGCCAGGTCAGCTACTGGTCCAGGCAAATTTGGCTTCTGTGGCATGCAGAGCACCTGTGCGAGAAGGTACCTGAGCACAGAGGCTGCTTTGATGAGGGAAGGGAGTAGGAACAACGTCCTTCTACAGAGTGTTGAGTGTTAGATTACATGAATAAAGTTTGGGGGTTTTAATTACTGGGGGGAAATGTGACCAGAGAGCTTTTTAGGCTGTAACTCCCAGTGCTGTCATTGCAGAAACTGTGTAGAATGAGTTGCAGGTATGCAGAATAAAACGTCCCAAGCTTTGGGTGATAATATAAATAACTGTCAGGAAAAAATGTTATATCATTCCTCCTTTTAATGTATGATCCAAAAGGTTTTTTATCCATGAGGATTTTTTAACTTAGTCTTACAACAGGTGACTTCTTTTAACTACTGTTTTTCAGGTCCCATAACGTAGAAGTGCAGCTTTAGCAAGCAAAAATGCATCTGTCCGTATGTATATTCTGGTAATTCACACATGTTGGGAGAAAAATAACAGATTTAAATCCTAATAACCTGGTGTACCAGTTCTAGAGGTGGGAGTGAGTAGTGAAGACTTCCTACTTGGCACCTCTGCTGTCAGACTCGACAGAAACTGGAATCATTAAAGAAAAAGATGAAGTTACTTTTGTTCAGAATATTTCTTAGAGAAATACGGCAATGGTGGAGAATAAAGGAATTTCAAACCACGATTAGTGGATAGTAATCTAATGTAAATCCCCAGGCAAGTTAAGTTAATGTATTCTCGGCATGATGCCCAGAGTGGGATGGGGGGGAAGGGATGAGTCAGTTCTGATGTTTTCCAAGATCTGCATTCTAGTTCAATATTGTCTTGTTTTCTTTGCTTGAATTTATTCCTGACAGGTGGTGACAGAATGTTTTCATTAAAGAAAGGCAGATACCTTCCTAGAATCACAGAAATCATATAAAGACTCCAGTGGCAAACTAGTATTCAGCCTTCCAAGTGGCTAGATTCTCTTTGCCAGTTCTTTAAAGCCTTGAAATTCCGTATTGCTGCCTAAGATCCTTTTTTTTTTCCTGGGCCCTGTTGTGCAGCAGTGCAAGGACGAGAGCACACAGGCTGTCTTGCTTGCTGCCTGCCCCTGCCCAGAGGGGAACAGGGCTGCCCGCGGGACGCCTGGAAGGTCACGGTGGGGTTAAACCTTTTCCCTACGCAGCCTTCACACAGTGGTTGTGCTGACATCCAGGTGGGCTCGGGGCAGTACCAGCACACCTCCTGACCTACTTTAGCACTGCTTGATGTGGAATTGCAAATGAGCTATGGCATTCTTTTTCCTAAAGCCTTTCAGGTTAGGGCACAGTTTTAAAACTACTGTCAAAAGAAGGTAAGCTGGGGCTTTGACAAGCTGGCCATAGGAAGCACTCCTGTAACAACTCCACTGTAAGAATAACACACATTACTAGCACTTGCAAAGGGTGCTTGTGCCTCCTTTGTTCAGGGCTGGTGGAGCCAGGGTAGATCCTGATGCTCGGAGAGCGAGCACGTGAAGTTTGAATCTCGACCATCCAGGTGAGGTAGCTGTGCCTCACCTCACATGTCCTTGGGAGCCGATCGCTTGAGTTTGTTGGAGCCTGCACCACCTGCTCTGGTTTCCCAGTTGTGGTTCCCCAGTGAATCTCAGTGAGAATGTGGGTCAGTGTCAGACTGCAGCACAGCAGGGACAGAGAAGAAATTACCACCTGTACCTGAACAGGGTGGGTAGTCAACTACTATTTCCAGCTTTGGGGCCAGGGACTGTGCGTGGATCATGTCTCCATGTACAGGTGGAACAGGGGAGAGGAAGATGAGCTGCCTGATGAGCCAGGTGCTGTCCTCATGAGTCTCAGCAAAGCCGAGCACACGGGAGGCAGGTTTTGATTGCTGGTTCTGGTGTGCTGAATTGCCACCTCCAGAATAGTCTGCCTGTAACAAGTGCCCAGGTGCTCAGGCTGGATTTGCTGTTCTCTATGGTAACTAAATTTAGGCTGAATATAATTTAGAAATGAAAGACACAAATCGCTAAATCAGAGGGAAGCATGGCATTGAATAAATGAGGAGAAAGTAATACTTTCCCCAAGGTAAGTAACAATCAGTTCATTTCTTCCTTGCTTCTGGAGTCTGTTTTGGTTTCATAAGCACTTTTTTTTCCTTGTCACTGCCTCTGTAGGTATGTTGAAAGTATATGTATGTTCTTAAAATTTTTGCAGTACCTGAGATCAGCATTGTTAATTTCACTCGTCTGAGTGGTTCAGTCCCCTGGGTCTATACAGTGGTCATCTTTGGCTGTCTCACAGGGCAGATTTTGGAGCGCAGCTTTGGAGATGCTCATAGGAGCTGGTGGAACGGGAGAGATCCTCGCCAGAGGGCTAAGTGTGCATTAAAAATCTATTGCCCTGATGTACCTTAATGCTTGTAGGGCTTCTCATCTTCACAGTGCTTATAAGCATTAATAGATCCTCCTGACACCACTATGAAGGGATGTAGATACGTATTATCGCTATGGTACACAAAAGGGCAATAGATTGAATTTTCTTGTGTAAGGCTCAACAAAGAAGCCAGGGGGAAAAGCAGTAGTTCTAAATGATTGTCTTATTCAAAATAAGTAGAATTTGTCTAAGGCACTGCTTTGTAAAAGCATACACATGTGTAGGAACATGCATTAGTACTCTCCTGAATAGACATGTTCCTAAACTAGTGCTTGGGAAACCAGTGCAGCATTGAAATAGCTGGATAATTCTGCAGGGAAAAGCTGTCAGGTTTTATATCTGTTACTGAGCTTAGTAAGGTTTTTCATCCTAATAGGGTTTAAGATTAGGCTTTGTTTATCAATTTCAGACTTTTCTCATACGATTTCTCCTTCCCCGTGCCTCAGCTTGAAAAGGAGGATGGAGAAGAGAAAAGGGGACTGCACCTCCAGAATATGTGAGGAGTAGTTCTTAGGTCACTGGGCAGTGGATGGGAAGAGAGAGAGCAGCTGAAGGAGGTGGCCTGGAGCTGTAGATGCCTGACAAGGCTGTGGTCCTGAAAACTCCAGATAGGGGAGGAGGCATTACTGGGGACCTTCAGGGTCTCTTCTGCTAGTTCTGCTGGAGCATCCTTGGCTGGGCTCTGTAGGTCCTGGGCTTTGTCTGCTGCTACTGCCTGTTGTTGTCATCCTTTTGTAGCCAAAGCCTTTTCAGCACAGTTCCACCCTTGCTGCATCCACCTCCTCCCATCTGTATTTGTTCTCTGCTCCTAGCAGCTCCTTGGCAACCTGCCGCACGAGATATAATCTGCAGCCTTGCTTAGAGAATTACTCTACTCTGACCTCCTCTGTACTGCAGGCTACTTCTGCTTCATAGGGCTTAATCCTACAGAGAGCTAAACTCAAACTAGGCACCCTTAACTGAGACTGCCTTCCCACAGGTGGATTTATGGTTAAGAGGAGCACATGTGAAACTACATTAACCGCCATAGGGTAGAAATCAGTATGAGGAATTAAATTTTTCAAGTGAAGTCCGTAAACTAATTTTAGCTTTATAAAAATCACTTTCTTGGGGAGGATCTTAATTCATGAATAAAAAGCTAAGGTAAAATGAATGCCTATTCAGTATTATTGATTTTAAAACACCGTAATTTATTTCTTTTGCAGCTAGCACTGATCAGACTGGTTCACTGAACATCATCCAGGATTTTTTTTACATATATATAGCATAAACCTAGAGATGCATTGGGAGTAATACCTTGTAAGACAAGCACTTACGTATAGTGAAGAACTAGGACACAGATAATCATGTTTCTGATCAAATTAAGTTTCTGCACACTGAAACATCCATGAAACAAACCTTGAGGCATTTTTAAATGACATAAGCCTCACCAGCTGTATCCCCGCAGATTCCCATGCCCATTGCAACCCATGTACTCTGATCTTTACAGCCTGACAGTGCGACTTGTTCACAGAAAAGAAACACTGCCTTCCACTTCGATCACACTGTTGTCCTCTTGGGGTCCATCCACCAGTGCTGTGTCCTTTCAGACTTCCCCTCCATGTGAGGGGGTGCAGCTCTGGCTTGCCTTTGGTCTCTGATGTGATGTTTGTGTAGCTCTTCACAGTTCCTTCATGACTACTCTGTTGTCTGCTTCTCTGGCTCTGGGTGCTGCTCCATCTTTTCTGTAGTCTGGGCTGAGGCAGGTACCAGGTGTTTTCCTCCGCCCTCTCACTGAATCCCACTTCTTTCCCAAAGGCCCCATCAGAGCCAGCACTTTTGCATGGCATTGCCCTGTGACTAGGATTTTGTGCATGGGTTTCTTTCCATTATCTTACACTGCTGGGATGCTTTTCAGATAATGAGGTATGAAAGAGCAACATGGTTTACTCAAAGAGTTGGATTAGATTAATGTATCACCTGTAAACCTGTCTTCCTGAAAACAGAGCACAAGCTGGTGTCCCAGTTTTCACAAATGCTGTATTTGAGAATTCTTCTGTTAGCCAGTGGGATGTGCTGCTACCTGAGATCCAGGCTTCTGTTGTACTTTGGCAGTTCTGAACCTCCCTACACTCTCTGTGGGCTCTTCCTCGGAAATCAGACCGATTGATAAGTAAAACATTTGGTTTCCTCTGAGACTTTGATTGTGTATCTTGTGGATTTTGCTCCCTTTTTAAGAATGCCAGGCAGATACTAGTAGTGGTCTGATGCTGTGGTACTGTTGTGTACTTCTGCATTTGAGGTAAACACATGGGAATTAATTCATGCTGAGGAGTTCTGCATACTCTGTTACCAGTATATAAAAAAGGGTGTATGTGAGCTCATATGCTGAGCTGGCTCTAAGTATCCTGCCCTGCTGCAACAGCCTAAGAATTAGTACATGTGTGTCACATTTCTGTAGTACTAGTTTAAACTAATTGAGCTATGTATGATTTGCCTTCTGGACTCTCCTTCCTACTAAAAACAACCGATGATCAGTGCCAGCGTAAGTTAGACATGAGTAAAACACTATTCAGCTAAACAGCTTGAATAATGTAACAAATGGTGCCATTTTGCATGCCTATTCAGCGTGCAGAAAATCAATCTGCTTCTGAAGCTGGAGCCGTGCCACTTGATTTTTGGGTTTCTAGCAGTTTCAGTCATAAATCCCAGTTTACCTCATAGTTAGCATAATCACACTGTCCAGTCATAAGCATATAAACTGCACAGGTTATGTTCAGAAATTACACTGGGGAAACACAGATGGGTCTGTTTAATGAGGTACAAACCCTGTTTTGCATGAAATGTGTAAACCTCAATTATCCATGTGCCACGAGAGACAAAGGACAATCTTGATAATCAAGCTTTCAGAATATAGTAGGAATATTCAATATGATGAGCATTAAGAATCATGACCTCATCTGGGATAACATAAGGCTTTGATAATAGAAATGTTTCTGTATTGGATTCAAAGAGTGTAATAGTATTTGGTGTTTGGGCTCCAGTTCCATAACTGCTATTAGTATCTGACTCAAAAGGACCTGGTAGGTACAAGTGCTTCTCACTGGCCATTGGTACTCTTCAGTTAGCTATCACTGGAAACATAAAAGTAGAATTTGATAGCCTGCTTCTCAAAGAGAGCCAATGTGCTGTCTTTACATAGTGTATTTGCTGACTGAAAAAAAAATTAATGGGCTTAATCTTCTCTGAAATTTGTATTTTAAAGATAAATCTTTTCCTTTTTTCTTAAGATTTGGAGCTCAGAATGTTTTGGAATATTTTTCTTGCTGATTTAGGGTAAATCTCGCTTCATTTGAATCAATTACTGCTCCTATGGTAATTTTTGATATAAAGACAATCTTGGATGCTCAGAAGAGGAAAAAATAAGACTAAAACCCGTCATATGAGTCTTACTGATAGAATCTTACTAACTCTGCATGCTGCTATTCACAAGTTCCTCCACCCTCCTGCCTCCCACTATTGCTGCCTTTTAGTTTTTAAATGCATGGAGGGTTTTTCAGACAACTCCAGTAGAAGTAAGCTTCACATTACCTTACCAGAGTGGTAGGGATCAACTCAAAATCATCTCAGAGATCTATGTTTACACTCTTGGTGTGAATTAGCATATTCTTTTGTTTGAAAAACCAGTAAGTTTATAGTAAACGAGGATGTCCTCATGTTGATACGGGTGGACAGTTTTGGTGACTCTCCAGCTGTTTTACTCGACTGCTTTGCCTTCTGCCAGACTGTGTGTGCTTGTGTCTTCCGCTCCATTGGGCAGAACGAATAGATAAATCCAAACAGATAGGTGCATGAATGAATGGATGTTGTTTGTCTGTTGAGATGCCACCTGGGTCAATTCAGTGGCGATTGCATGTCCTGAAGTCAGTCTGTAGCTTACACTGCTTCATTATTCCACCTCATGGTGTACTTGGGAAGGGGTCTGCAGCCTGTCCGTTGTCTCGCTGTTTTTTAGAACACTTTAATCCGTTGGCTGAAAGGATGCCAGTGAAAGGTCACTCATGGGATATAATACTAGATCAAAAGTACCTGTAAAAAAGAAAATATCTAAAGTTAGGCTCAGGTAGTTTTGCTCTCTGTCCCTAATGTGTTCTGCATAGCATGTGGTAGCTGGAGGTGGGCAAGCCGTACTTTGTGGCAGAGGCTGCAGAAATAACAGTGTTTTAGCACCTTGCATGTTCATGGTCAGGGGCTGCCTGAAAGCTGAGGAGTTCTTTGCAGTGCTGGAGGCCACCTGGATACAGAGGATCAAAGGGGACCTGAACTCCTGGCCTTGCTATTTTCAGATCAGTTGGGCTCCTACATATAACCCTGCAGAAGGTTCCTCAGTTGGTGAGCGTTTATCTTCTGACCCATTTCTTTTCTTTGTGCTATGAACAACTGGCACTGACACACAACCGACATCTCATTCTCTGTGTGTGCACAGGATGTTTGGAGATTCAGTAGGGTCCTTATCTTTGCATTCGAGAAGATTCATTAAGAATCGCTATTCTCTCCCAAACTGCCATAATCTCCTGCCTTCTTACAGCTGGCATTAGGTCTCTTTCACCATTCATTTAAAGTGATGCCAGCTCTACTGTGTTGTTTTACAATAGCAAATCAGTTGTCCCAGGGAATCTCAGTAGTTCATTTTACCATAACCACTAATAATTTCCTGTGACTTTGCTTGCAAAGTCTGCCATCCCAAACTCTCTCCCGGTCTTGTCTTGCACATGAGATGTGAAACAAATCTACATCTTAGAATTGTCTTTGTTGGCTGTTAAAGTGGCACAGAAAAAGAGCAGAATCTTTCTAGTATTACATGCCAGAGGACAGTCAGGTGTAAAAAGTGGGGATATGTTCCATTCACAAACATACATTTTGAAATAGGAGGTGCAGTGCTTGAACAAAAGTATCCAAGACATTTCATTTTTCGAATTAAAAATTAGCAATTTAAAAGTAAATAATATATGTGAAAGTACATATGCCAGCGATGTTAACCCTCACTATATCGCTGAGGTTTCTGAGGACTTTATTCACTTTATTTCAGTGGGAACTGACTCTTCTGGTAGAGTATAAGAAAGGTCAGAGAAGATATTCAGAGGTAATGTTTCAAAGCAGTGCCACCTTATGGTTCATTTTAGAATAGGAACGATAGGATCATGCCTCTTCCCCATGCAAAACATCGTGTGGATCTGGCTGGGTGGTCTAACTTTCTTAAGTGCTCACCTACTGTGTTTCTGATCATGGGGGCAGTGGTGGCCCATATCTATCACTATCAGGACTAACTGCAGAGAAAAAACTGCAATTATTAGCCTGCTTCTCAAAAGAATACGTATTCCGGATCTACAATTAACCATCCCATTGCTCACATGGGCAAAAGATCCTGTCCCGAGT
>WEIS01030184.1:0-11362 GCA_013389965.1 Todus mexicanus | reverse complement strand
TTTTTGATCTCTGCAGCTTGTTTGCTACAGCTACAATGTTACATGTTAATTCTACTTGCTGAGTCTTGACACCACATCTCCTTAATTACTTACTTTTCTGCATACGACTTTCTAATTTTGTTTATCCACAGTAATAAATCTTCAAGTTTTTTTCCAAATAAACAGTACAGTATCACTTCAGTGACTTTAACGTCACTCGAAGGGGAAAAGCCTGAAGTTGCATCAAATCTTTACCCCAATGTAATGTTGTATTTTAGTATGCTTAGTACCTTATTTGCTTCAAAAATTATAGTCCACTTTAAGAACAGCAATTATTTTTCCTGACACTTTCAGGACTCTTGTGATACAAAAGCCTAGTTAAGTTCTCCAAAGGGTGGCAAACGTACCTCTTGGAGCTGGTAACACTAAGCTAAGACAGTCCTTCACTAAACAAACTTGGATTCTAGACTTCCATAATTCGTTATTTTTATTTCAGACAAAGTTGTTATGAATGAGGAAAAGGAAACACCAATTTTCACATATGCAAAATGATAGTACAAATAAATTTAGAGGACTGTGGGAACCTCCATCCCCATCAATAAATATCGTCATTCAACAGTGGAACAGTACTGTTCCTTATTTGATCACCCAGTGCTTGATGGAAAGAGTATAGATCTTAGACCACAGAGATAACTAGTCTTTCCTCTAAAACTGTTCTTGAAACAATAAATATTGGCAGTCAAATAAGTATGTAGTATATTCAACATTTTTACTGTGAATATCCTACATTACTGTAACCTTTAGATTTCAATAAAAGTATGTTGATTTTTTCCCTGATATTTTATTCCTGTCTTTAAGGGAAACTAAGCTTCTTATTGTACTTATAGATACTACAGACAAGAATGATGTATTTGTGTTGGGAACATCATTGCATCTAAATGTCATTCTATTTCTTTACATTCAGAAAAGTCAGAGGTCTCTACATGTAAATTAGGAAGGAAATTATATAAAGACTGCCCCTGACTGACATTCTCATATAGGCTCAAGAGTCACCACAATGAGCAGTTCAACTTCCTTGGCTGACACATCTATAATGTGTATGTACAAAGGCCTACTACCAAAAAGAACTGTATTAATGTGGAGTTTCATTGGATAATTTAACAAGTTGCAACACTACAAAAAATTACATCTGAAATACTTTACCTAACAAACACATTGATTTGACAAACTGTCATGAACAGTCTCTGCTGGAGATGTATTTAAAGTCACATTGAAAAGCAATTTAAAGCAGATTATGATTTTTAGATGTTTGGGAAATGAAGTGGGACTCTTTTTAAAAAATTATTATTAAGCATTCATGTGCTAGTAAAAGATTTCACACGCAATGGAAACAAAAATGCAGAGTTCATCTCAAGATTCATCTTCTTGGTATTACAAAGTCAAAGGTCAGAAAAAATGAGAAGATTCACAGAAAACATACAGTATGATCATTTAAGAATGAAGCAAGATTTAAGTTAGGTATCTGCTCCTCACAGGCTTTCCCCCAGCAGTCAGATCCAAGGACCTGCATCTGTGCTGTATCACAGATGTCCTGAAGAACAGGTCAAAACAATAGGCATCAAGGGTCCCTTAGAAGTCATGACCAGGAAGGAGCAAATATGAGTTGAATAAAGAGTTTCTATTCAAAGGCTCTTCATGCTGAAAATGGTAGTTTCCTCTTCTGCAACAATTTTCCCCCAGTTTTCCCACTGCAAAAGCTGGATATGAAAATAATCACATGGAACTTTTGAGGGCAAACTGGATAGAATTAAGGACAATGATTCAGCATATGGAGTTGAGGAACCAGTTTTTCAAGGATTTGTATGATTGCTTAAAAATCTGATTATACTTACAGGGAGACTGAGAAGAAATAAATTGATGTTTGCTGTAAAGAGAATGACCAGTATGGGAGGAAAAAAAAGAAAACGTGTACTACTGTGCAAGTGATATGAGGTAAATAATTAAAGATACTGGTTTTCTTTGAGAAGCATTCTTAAAGAAATAAAGTCATACCTTTCAACAAGCTACCATGTCTTCTGATTTAGAGGGAAAATGGAAAGTTTTTGTGTTTATACAGCAATTCACCAAGCACTATTTAGGCCATTGGCAAACCAGACAAAGTAGCATGAGAGTTCTCCTTGAAGCTGCTCTTTTACCTGCCTCATAATGGTTGGACTTACTGATTTTAGAGGTCTTTTCCAACCTAGACGATTCTGTGATTCTGTGATAAATAAGTCCAGATCATCTCTGATGAATAATCTCCATAAATGTTTGACAGTATTTATGTATGCAAAAAGGAGACCACCTTCAACTCATTTTCCAAATATAAATTCTTTATGTCGGAAGCAAATTTCCAATGGCATATCTTCTCTCTAGAAAAGTCATTGATTTGTCTACCCAAAAGTTACAGACTTCAATTATACTGTGTTAATCCAGCATGAAGGTGTTTTCATTAAGTACTCCAAGGAAGCAGTAAATAGTATTTTAAAAACCTGCAAACCACTATTGTAATATTTTGCCTCCTTTCATGACCTCATTTGTCCAAAATATTTACCTGAGAGGTGGTCGTACCATCTACCTGCCAGACCTCTCATTTCCTTCATTATAAGGAGAGGCTTCAAATTTTGTGTTCCCTTTTTTAGAGCTCAAAACTTGTTATGAAGTCGTATCTTCTGAAATGCTTGAAATCCATTTAACAGTGCATCTGAACCTCTCGGCAGATTTCAGAAAGCAATTTTAGGTATTGGAATGAGAAAGTTAATAGTGTGGAGGGGTGGGGAACATTGCACCCATAAGACCACAAATCTTCTGCAGGGATTTAAACTGCTGTATGTTACTCTTCCCTAGACAAATTTTAGAGGAACAGATTAAAAACAAATGCATCCGTAAGTTCATTGATGACAATTGTAATAATGTAAGACAAAGCAGGATAACAGCAGGAAGAAACAGACTTAGCATCCACAACACCCCACTTTTGGCATCTCTTTTAGGTATCTGGTGTTTCCAGTGCATATTTTTTCAGGCTCCTGAGGACATTTCCAACCCTTCTTGGCTCTGTTCAGCCTGGCCTGGAGCATAATTCCACCCATGTCCAAGGCCCAGGACCCTATTTCAGCTCAGCCCTGGGTATATAGCCACTGAGTTCATACGAAACATGATTTCCAGGACTGCCAGGATCAATCATGGCAGGGCCTGTCCTGTCTCCCCAGCCAGGAGCAGGGCAGACGAGGAGCACTAGGGCAGCCCCAGTAATGAGTCAGGCACCTCCCTGGGGACAGGGACAAGCTGAGACTGGGCTGGGACGTGGGCCCAGAGGTGGGCCTGGCTCGGTAGGGCCCATGTCCTGGCAGGGAATGGTGTAGAGAGCTGGAGACTGACCCCACTGCAACACTGTTGGAGACAGGACTAGTGGCCCCAAGGGAGCTGATCTGTGGTTCTTGGCAGTGGGCAGGGTGGAAGGAGCCCTGGGGGCCAGGTGGGGCTGGGCAGGGTCTGCAGTGACCTTGAGGTCATGACATGTTGGATAAAGAGCTGAGAAAAACGCTTCTGCACAAATTATTCAGAGCAGCAGCCATTGTTTACGGCTTTGAAATCCCCTCTACTGTCACCTCGTCCTTCATGAAGTAAAGAAAGTTGTTATAGAAGATGCTGAATAAATTACGATGCTGTTAGGTGCTGAGTGTAACACCTGCTGTTGTCTCTGTGGATGACTTTCTACACATTTTATCTATAGTTCAGTAAATCCAGGGGTTTTATCACTAGCAGAAGGCCCAAGGGTCTGTACAGCCCTGGCAACTCAGGGATAGGGGCCTGTCTGTCTGTAATACTTTGGCGTGTGTTAGTGTTACTGTAACTGGACTAATGCAACTTCTGGTTGTATTTTTATAGGATTATTAGTATGTTAATTTACTAACAGTAAATTGTTGGCTCCCCATGTCAGGTGAGTTCCAGTTTTGTCCATAACAAGATTCTGAGTTTAACAAATGTAAACTACTTTCTTTGGACTTCCCATTTAAACACCAAATCTGAATATAAGTGAATGCAAAGCCTGAGATCACCAGCTTAACTGGTGACTTAAATAATATTAATCTTCTAGACACCTCACATGGTAGCTGTCTTAAAGTACTTGTTTAAATGCATATGACCAAGATCAGCAACTTTTGTTAGAGATTAAAAGAAAATAAAATTTTAAGAGAACTATCCAACTTCCAAAAGTCTCTAGAATGAAATTAAATTGGCATTCACTGGAAACTATATTTTCTAAAACATACTGAAGTTATTCAGACAGTTAAGATACTGAAAAAAAAAGGAAGTTTTTTCATGATCCATGATTTGTAATTAAGTGCATAAGTTTTTACTGCAATTCCTCCATGTTCAAGCTAAAGTAGAAAACAATAAATATTTCCGGAGTAAACAATTAAACTCTTCCACTTGATAACGTACTTTGATAAGAAAGAAGCATACAACAATTGGTCAGCCCTAGAGTGACATCTACAGTTCAGAAAAATAGGCGAGAGAAGCAAAAGTTGCATCCATTTATCCTAGGAAGAAGAGTGTACTAATGATGAACTAATGTATGAATTGGGGATACGATAAAGGAATGCGTTTTACCACAAAGCATCCTGATGGCTAAGCAGGAACAGGAGGACCTCAACCTATCTATCAGTTCAACTCTTGTCTGTAGTACCTCTATTTTTTCCTAACAGTTCTAGAAATTTTTAATTGTGGAATAGAAAAGGAATATCAAACAAATGTAACTGTGAAATAATCATACCTGGGTAAAGAAAGCATCTGATGAAGCAATCTTCATTAGAGGATGGAGCTAATCAGAAGGACAGCCTGACCAGAGATGTAAAAGATTCAGTACAATATACTGTCAAACAACAAAACTTTACATAATCTGTGTAGATAAAATTCCATTACATTATGGGTAATTGTGCAGTCTGCGACACTTGCTTCAATAATAAAAAGCAGAACTGTGAATTTTGACATCAGACAACAATGTTCTATTTTTTCTTCTAAATGCATTATACTACTTACTAGCTATTTTATGGGATAGAGGTATTTTCATCAAAGTAAGTGAAGCCTAACATTTTCAAAAATTAGTAGAGATTTCTGAAAGAGAGAAACATTTAATATTGTCTTTAAAGAACAGATAAAGAAAATAATTCCACCACACTGATCAGGTCAATTGTACCATGAGAATACTAATTGATTTGGAACTGATGATATTTCTAGAACCACATATATAATATTTTAACCCTGCAGACTTCATCGATAATACAAAACTTAATAATACGCAATGGATTTGTGTGCTGAAAATCAGAAGAGCTTCAAAGGTCGTTAGATTAGCTATCAGAAGACAAAAAGTGCTGATTGTAAGATGATCCATGATCTGTTTAGACACAATAATCAATGATATATAATTTGGAAGATGTGAGTTTTATATTTCAGCTAACTTTGAAATATGATTCTCAAATTATGTAGATTTCATGTTATTATCTGTTTGTGAACTGTCAATTAAATACTTTACTTACAGAAGATTGATAATCTCTTTACATGTGGTTAGAACAGCTGTAGGAAAAATTACCATTAACTATCAAAAGACTTCTGTAGGAAAAAGAAAAAATAATTACATATTCCTTTAAAAATTCCTTTAGCTTGTTTTTCTTCCTTCCAATTTTATTAGTCTTTTAGTATCTAGAAAGATAAAATTCTGAATTCTGTGTACTAACACTATTGTCTGTACAAAAGAATTTGTAAATATATATGGCAAGGGAGAATTAATTTTGAAAGGCACTGGAAATACCACAATAAATAACACATTTGCAATAGACTTACTGTCCTTGTCAGACAAGAACAGACGGTTTTAAAAGATTTAAACTTTGTGGACATGACAGGTTTATTTTTATTGACACGAGCCAAAGATAAAGCCAGCATGAGTGAAGGTGAAATGAAAAAAATAATGCATGATAACTACTTTGTGTCATTTTAACAACTTGGTCAATAAATACATATGTTTCCTATCTTTCAGAATAGATACAGAGCTTACTAATCAACATGTGCTCTAGCACAAATTAGGTAGGCTGCAACAATCATCATCTTTAAAATCAAACAAAAAAATCTGGATGAAAGGTAATATTTCTGGTTTTTGTTATGGCAATGCGACACACCAAGATGTTAAGCAGTCCCACCATCACAGACAGAATACTGCAAAAGACTTTGGTATAACTTCCCTTATCGATTTCACTTCATATATACTCAGGTTTCAGGACCTGATCATTGATTCTTATTCATCTTAAAAAATACCGAATTCACACTAGAATTCTTTTTATTTGCTTTTTATCTATTTCCTAGATATTCATCTCTTTGGTTTCTACTCTCAAATGTATTTGAACACAATGTTAAACTGTTTCTTTAAAAGAAAGGTATTTTCACTTAATTGCAAGATGCTAGAAGCATTAGGAAAAAAATATAAGATCATAAAGTTAATGAGACTTGGGGACACTATTGAACTCTTTGGGAGACTATAATTTTTCAGGTAATTTTGGCTATGATCCTTTATATGTGTCCTGATGGGTGCAACTCTTTCCACACATATATAGCATATTATTTCATGCAATGCTTTGGTGGAGCAAGAGATTTGCTTGCTGACTCTCTGTCACAAATGAATATGTTTGACACAGTTATGATTTAACAGCAATTCAAAATTTATTGACAATATGTGGTAAATCAAAAGGTTGAATCTTAACAGCACTTAATGATTAACCAGTTCAAAGATTAACAAGTAATTTAGCAAAATACGTTGTAATCAAACAACAACTTAATTAGAGATTCAAAAATTACAAGATTCACTGACTTACTACAGAGTATGCTAAACCAAAGTATGTATATATATAAACACAAAACATACAAACACGCCCACAGACAGGCAGAAATATTTGGATCCAGTGAAATGTATATAGGCACCCACACTCATGAGAGGAACTGTTTATAATCTAACACATAAATGGGTAGAGAGGCGGGTAGAAAACACTAGCCTATAATTAAAGTTTTCCTCTTTCAGTTCAGAGCAAATATTCACAAGACATCAGCACTCCTCAATGGCAATAGTTGAGTCTCAAGGAAGTTGACTCGCCCAGGCCTTGCGTTGGCTTTGCTGGCAGACAGTTCTGAGAGGCATCCCAGCTCTGGGGAGATGCTGGTCGCAGCCTGGTGTGATCCTGGAGAGCACAAAGGGGCTCACTTAGGATCGTTATTTATACAGTCCGAGATAATTGAATTTTGTCAGGTACTATTCCTTTTCTGTCCAACATGGGTGATGTAGTATTCTGGTATTTTCCATCAGTTGTACATGCCCAGAACATGCTAGATTTTGGCATTCTGGTATCCCCTCCCGCTTTGTACAACAACCCAAGTATAGATGTACTAGGCTGTCAGAAGGTCAATTGATCGTTGTTATTGTTTCCAAAGAATATGGGAAGCAGGAGCCAGGTACGTCAAGAGGGCACCTTAATGCTCTGGTCCACTGCTTGCAACCTATATTAGGTTGTCAGGAGGTAATAGACTGTTGCTATTGACTCCAAAGGAAGTAGGAGCCAGGTACATTAAGGGGGTACTTCAACATTCTGGTACATCACCTTCACAATCCATATGTGACTTTCCAATGGATTGTTGTGTGGCCCAGAGAGGGGGAGTTGCACTGTGTACCAAGTGGCCCAAGAGTGGGGGAAAATCGTACCACCACACCCTCTATGCTTTCTCTGATGAGTGGACCCAAGGTGAAGGACTTCTTTTCTGAGAGTACTTTTCCCTTTATTGTTATGTTCCGGAAAACTTAAAGATGTTTCTTAGCTCATAGTTCCTCACTTGGAAGGAATAGGTCGTAGCATTCAGCACTATGAAAGCGGATCGTGGATTGCATTAGGAAGAGATCATGCAGATCAAGGGAAGTCTTTCCCCTTAGCTCAATACAGGTGATGCTGCATCTCAAGTGTTGCATCTACTCTACTACAAGAAAGGTATGGACATACACAGCAAAGGGCCACAAAGACAATTAAGGGACTGCAGCACCTGTCATACAAGGAGAGGCTGAGAGAGCAGGGACTGTTCAGACTGGAGAAGAGAAGGCTCAAGGGGATCTTATTGATGTGTACAAATACTGGATGTAAAAGAGCAAAGAAAATGGAGCCAGACTCTTCTCAGTGGTGCCCACTGAGAGGCCAAGATGCAATGGGTACAAACTGAAATCCAGAAAATTCTGTTTAAAAAGAAGAAAAAGCCTTTCAACTGTGAGGGTGATGAAAAGTTGTAAGAGGTTACCCACAGAGGTTACAAAGTCTCCATCTTTCAAGATACTCAGAACCTGCGTGGACACAGTCCCGATAACCTGTTCTGGCGGATCCTGTTTTCAGCAGAAGTCCCATCCAGCCTGAACTATTCTATGACTGCATGGCATAAAACTGCTTTGGTGGACAAGCTATTGTTTTAGGTAAACGAACATTTCCAACAATTATTATCTATCTCCAAGTGAGTAACATTTAATTCCTTGGCTTTAGGTAGTGTACTTAGAAATATTCTATCCAATAATCAAATCAGCTGAGTGTCTTCCAACAATTGTAATTTTAGGGAAAGTTAATTTAGATGTTTCTCTGGATATCTAGATTTATTAAATGACTTTTCAAACTTCTTTTTTTAATCCAGCTGTGGTTCATGCTTCCAGAAGAGTGGCAACACATGTAACTGTAATTTTGCTAGGATCTGTTTGGTACAGATTTAAGAAGTCACTTTTGATGTATTGCTCAGTAGTATTTCTGCAAGACATAGAATTACTTCAGAGAAGCTGAAATCCACTTTACATAGCTGAATGCTTGGAAATGGTATCTTCCTATAAAAAGCCTAGAGAGTCATGCATTTCTGATAATTTAAGACATCTTTATGTCTCTGTAGAGGAAATTGAGTTAAATAGGTAGTATCAAATTTAACTTGCAGTCATATGGGACTAAGGCGGCTCTACATTTCAGTGGGGAAAAATAGCTACTGTTCAAAAACTACAGAGAAAATAGACAGGAAAGTATGTGATGGAAAGTGTATAGTGAAAATTAGTGCTTGCTTTTATTTGGATTATTCTTGTTGGTTTTGTTGAGCTTTTGGGATTGTTTTTTGTAGCTTAACAGATTAAAAAAGATAAAATTAAGATTTGTCTTTAAAACTATCAAAATGCATACTCATGACAATCAAGAATATCTTTCAGATAGAAAAAAACTACAAAATCCCACTAATACTCTATGGGATCATGTACTTAATTTGTTTTACTTGTAGCCAACATATTTTACTTACAGAAACAAATGGATTTTTCCTAATTGTAGTTAATTAAGTGTATGAAATCTCAGGATCTGCTGTATTATGAAAAAGTATTGCCAGTTTTGCAGCAATTATAACTAGGCTGTTTTGCTATTTTTTGATATGACAATGCATTTCCACAGATAATCTTTTGCCTCAGAGAATTACTGATCATTAGAACTGTAAGTATCAATTTAATTAGTGCATATATTCCACTGACACTGATAAACATACCTTGCCTATCCATGTGTTATGTATGAAGTATTTTTCAAGCCTCAGAAAAAAAAAAATTAATAGGGTTTGGTTTTTTTGCTGGCAAGATGCACAGCCTTACATTTTTAAGTCATAAAAAGAAACTGAAATATATAGAAGGCTGCCCACAGATTTATTTTTTTTTTGTCAGTCATATCAAGTACTAAGCAGAAATAAAATGTTTGGGAAAAAAAAAAGATATAGAGTCATTCTAAAGATTACAATTATTTTATAAATAAGACACAATAAAATATAAACCCCCAGCAAACTGGGAATCAATATTTTTAGGAGGTTCTTTCTTCTTTGGCTTGTGATAAGGAGGACTAGAAGAGAACTGTGAACACCAGTCAGAAGTTAAACAGTTCGTGTTCCTGCAAGAATCTGGATCAAGTATGAGAGTTTCACACAAACTTTGGTTGTCTCTTGTACTGTAAAGTAGACATTAAAAAACTGTAAACATATATCTAGCCAGGGTAGCCTGATAGCTTTCTACTATGAAATGAATCATTGAATAGAATGAAAGTAGTAGATGGTCATTGCCTACATTTTAACAAGACATTTGACACTGTCTCCAAATGTTATTGGAAGGTTCTTCCAACTTGTGTCCACCTTTTCAAGATACTTTGTCCTCAGGCAGGTGCCCAGCTCTGATTCCATTACTCCTCACTCTCCATACTGTTAATCAGACTCAAACCAGGAGTATGAGGAAAGTCAATTCTACTACTTGTCGGACCACAGCAAGAGCATGAAGTCCGCTTTAGCATTCACCACACCAACAAGGACATTAGCTAGCTACACCATATGCCCAGGAAGCCCATGTGAGCAGGCAGACAGAGCACAGAATATGTGAGGAAAGGTTGACACAATTGACTTGGTTTACTTTGGAGAATAAAGGCCAATGGGGTCATATACTGGTCTCTTCACCTGAGTTTGAGCATCCTCAAGAGAGAGCGTTGTCAGGCTCTTCTCATAGCATCACACTGAAGTCACAAGAAGCAAGATCAGATACTCAGATGACATCTGCAATGAATGGAACACAAAGGATCAGCTAGGCCTACTGGTACGTGAGGCAAATGAACTCATGACAAAAGCCAGGGAAAAGCCCAAAGACTACAAAGGTTTCTTTCCCTCATCTGTTGTTGGAAAGATCTGCTCTTGGGCTGCCCAGGTATTTGCAGCTGGTAGCAGAGTGAGGGTGAGCAAAGACACCTGAACTTCCTCCCTTGAAAAGATGATCAACTCAGAGATCGCTAGATGTTTTGATGCTGTTAAGACTGAAAAATGTGCATCTCATTCAAAAGGGCTATTACTTAGATGTAAACTCTGCAAATAAGTACAACCAACTGTACACATATAAACTGTAAGATTGTAGAAAATGTTAACTTGTAAAGCAACACCCTGTAAAGGGTAAATCTAAGTATTTTTCTGTGTGATCAAGGCAGTTTTTCCCCAGCTTTTGTAATTCACACTAAATTTTGATCTCACTTTTACTAAGAAGTCAGGTCTCCCAAGGGCAATACAGATGAGATACCATAAGCAGAAGTTCCATCTTAAACAAAAATTATATTTGGTGGACAAGAAGCTGGACATGAGCAGACAGTGTGTGCTTGTAACTCAGAAAGCCAATCGCATCCTGGGCTGCATCAAAAAGAAGCGTGGCCAGCAGATTGAGAGAGGTGATTCTGCCACCTTACTCTGCTCTGGTGAGACCTCAACTGAAATATTACGTCGAGCTCTGGAGCCCTCAGCA
>WEIS01030182.1:11609-69733 GCA_013389965.1 Todus mexicanus | reverse complement strand
AAAAAAAGAAAAGCAAAAGAAAAAAGCAACCTTCCAAAACTGGAAAGAAGTGAATCAACCTAATCAGCCTAGCAGGGAGAATTAAAATAGAGTCCATAAAACTTTACAAGGAACTTCTCCAAAAGTGTAAAGAGAAGAAAGTCTTGAAAAGTCATCAAATATAACCTGTGCCAGTAATTACACTTAAAGAAAACAATTATCCTTCTCAAAGCAAAAAAGTCAAACCACCACCGGGGTGTTACAATAATAATAACACAAAGCAACTCCAGCAGTCTTGCAGGAGATGAAAAGTTAAACAGGGGAAGTGATGTGGAAATGCTGGATTATTTACCTAGATTCATTTTGTTTGAGGGATTTTCTTCATTTGACCCCTAGCAACCTTGGTATGAAGAGAAAAATTAATCTGTGTTTAAATTACTTTTCACAAATCCTTTAATTTTTTTTTCCAGTGAAAAATTCACAGCTTCTTCATAAAAGCATCCTTGAGGAAGTATGGAAATGTGTCTATTGTGATCGCAGCAATTTTTTTGTGCATTAACGCAATTTTGCATCTTAGATAAGATTGTCCAAATGTAACCAAAACTACACAGTAACCTAAGTGGTACACAAACAGTATAAAGCACTAAAAGAGATATTTGGGTATTAAATGGTTTAAATAAATATAGAAAAGCAGCTCAAGAAATGTCCATGCATTACTGTGTCAAAAAGATCTAGTAACATGCAATAGCAAGCTCTTTTGTTCAAAAGGAGGATGAGCTGCTAAAAGTTCTAAGCCATCTTTGGCTACTTTCTTTCTGTTGTTTTCAATGTGACCAACTGTGTTGTTTGATGTCACAATGATGATATCTGTATATTTCCCCAACTTGACGTAGATTCATGTTCTCTTGAAGGATGTAGACAGGTGCTTGCATACTCATCTCAGCAGGCAGGGGTTCAGGCGAGCACTTAGAGAGGACAATGTTTGTGTGGCAGCAAAAGGGCATAGCTGGTTTTGGGTGCTCTATGGGGTACTGCTGTGTTCACCTTGTCTGCAAGCAAAAAAACCCACTTCAATTAGACAGTGATCCAAATGCTACTGAGACAAGTCCTACTTTCTGTGGGCTTTGGTAGGCTTTGGACCAGAGTCATCGTCCCACTTAGTTCTCCAGAACAGCATTTGGTTTTACTTGGTTCTGTATGTTTTACCTGCCTCTCTGAAGGCATTTACTTGATCCACGAGGTCATACTTTTTTAACAGCTTTATGGTACTCCACCTCTAACCTTGACTTGTAAGGATGTAGGATTGTGAACCGGCCTCTGACTCTGTAACTGGACCGTAGAGTTAACAAGACACCAGTGAATTTGCTAATGAACTTGCCCAGAAGGTACAGGAAAGGGTCAGTTCTGCACTTTCCCGGAGACAAATTGAACCATAAATTTTACAAGTTTTTGTTGACATTAATTGGGTTACACTTGTGTAAGAAATTCTTCTTTCTCGCTCATTTGTCTTGCGAGTTGTTTTCAGTGCCAAATATTTCTGCCATGCCAGTCACTCAGCCATGTGATTTCCAGGCTTAACAATTTCTCTGAGACACCACAGACTCAAACCTCACTGTAGTTTATTGCTCAATAAAACCCAAAAACTTCAGATATTTCTCCAGACTGCAGTTCTGAGAGGGTCAAAGTAAAACTCCCATTTAAATAAAATTTTCTCCCAGCCTCCTCCTTTTTTATTAGTCCTTTATTCGCATCTCAAAACCACTGGGCCTTGAACAAAAGGCTCTTTTCAGAACAGTCACTTCTGGTCAAGATTAAGTGGAGTGATTTATTACATTTATGTAGTGTTAGGCAGTGATCATTCAGATGTTAAATTAATAGACGTTTCCTCACCAGTTCCTTGCCAGTTCTTGCAGTACTGTTAATGTATCATTTGATCCAGAATACAGGAAATATTCCCCTCACTAGCTCTGGAGAAAGAGTTGTCCTTTGTCACTGTTGCTAATCCCCAGTAGGGTGAGTTGTCATGCCCAGACAGAGAGAGACTTGAGGGAGTTTTGCATTCAAAGTCTGTTAAAGGCAGAGGTGCTTGCGCTATGCTTTCGGGAAATTTTGACACTCCTAGGAGCCACTCTAGTGCTGAGGTACACAAATCTGTGAGATGTCCTAGGAAATTTGGGATAGAAAGGTTGAAGGTACAAACTTTGGGCTTGAGTACCCCACTGCTGCCCATTGGCACATCACTGTTCCAGCTTGGGATCTGCAGACTAATTCTTCAAGCTGTTCAAAAGATACTAGGTACAGGAAAGGAGGTGCTGTAAAAGAGGACGGCTACCTCAGTCACTGGAGAGGTTGAGATATTTACAGGAATAAATGTCTGCTGGGAAGAATATGGAAAGACCAGTAAAAGTAATTTTAGCTGCTGCACTTGCGAGTGAGATCCTGCATTATCTAGAGCCACAGACAGAAGGTTTCCTCAGCTTGTGTCAAAACAGCACAATGTGACTTCTCCCATGTGGTAAAAGCATGGGAAACCTAGATGAAGTGTACTGCAAGTGATTGCTACCTATGGGAGAAAAGTAGCACACAGGGGGGCTACTTTTTGTTTTGTTGTTTTATTTGTCTTGGTATAAGCTTCTTTGTTAAAGCCAAATTCTCCAGTCTGATGTGCAAGACTTGTAAATGTGTTTGCTCTTAACTGGAAAAGCATTGATATTCTGCCATCCTTAAAAAATGTAGGTTTCCAAATGTCTATGATCTCTGTGCTTGTCAAGGCAGAGATCCAAACAGAATAGTTTGGACTGAGAAAAGATGACTGAGCAATTTACCGTCATGTAGGATCTCTCTGTATAAGAATATCAGCTCAAAAGGGTGTGCTTAACAGTAAATTGCCGCAATATGATGAAGAGCCTTGGAGAGATGTCCAGAGTAGTCCTAAACTAGCTGATTATGGTCCTGCAGAGTGCACATTTAGGCTGATGCAGGTTTGTGCTGGAACTGGTGAAGCCTTGGAGAGGCTCACAGCGTTCCAGCCCTGGCAGGGTGCAGCCCTAATGTGGTTTCTGCTGCCTGAGCCAGCTGTGGTGCCTCTGTGTGGCATCGGGCTGTGTGATCAGGGCTTTGCAGATCATGGCTTTTCAATTTTTTTTGACCCTTCAATTCTTCCAAGTAATTTACTAGAAATTGACTTTTAGGCATTACCTCAGTTTCTTCTTAATGAGCAAATTCACTTCTGTCACGTGGAGCTTGTGTGTTTGCTAGACAAATGAAGCACAGGAGCTGTTAGTGATAAGTCATGTGGACAGAAATACATGCTTAAAAACGCAGAATTAGGTTGATTTCCTGACTAGTGAGGCAATGCAGTTGTGTGTGTGTGTGCTCAAATTTAAATATGTGGTTAAGTCCTATTCATGCCAATGAAATCTAAGCCTATGCTTAAAGCTGAGCAGTTTATTGAATTGTGGCAAAACTGAGCAACCTTTGTAGAATTAATTAATCTATCTAAGCTACTTTTTATGTATGTGACCCAAAGAGAACTGTACGACTTCTGTGTAATTTTAAAACATATCTTTCAGTTAAATCAAGGATCTAGACACAAATGGTAGTACACATTATATGGTTTTATGACATTCCCTGGAGGATTCTGGGTCAATAAATCAGTGAATTAATTACAAAGAGGCCTCTAAAGTGTTTGCTGGAATTTGCAAGGAATGAATGAATTGCTGTTTGTTTTATGACGGAAAACATCCTTCTATGGTGCTGCAGATCAGGCTGACTGACAGACAGAGTGTGCCTTTGCTGTGTTTTTTGAATAACTGTATTCATTATCTTCAGGCCAGAAGTTGAAAAATAGAAGCAAAGGACAATGTCATAGTAGTATATGGTGAAAACAGACCACCCAAAAAATACAGATTCAATGTAAATTATTATTTATTACTCAGCATGGTTATTTTTCCTGCAGTAACTTGCAGGCTTCTAACAGGACTAGTGCTCCATTGTTACAGAGACACATTGTACATGATATAAGAAGTTTGTACCACATGTAAACTGTATCTGGATGTCTGGTTTACATAGATTTAATTCAAAAGCAATCCTGAGTTTTCTAAACAACTGGAAGAACTATTGCTGAACTCTATGCAAAGAAGGATGTTTTGTCTTAATCTGGCATAGAAATGTTGTGTGTAGATACAAAGACATAACAAGCAAAAGTTAATGTGAAAAGCAAAGTTTTTGTGAAGGATGAGAGGGCAAAGGTCCTCAGGACTACTCCTCACTTTCAAGAATAGTGAAGGCTGACTTCCTTGCTACACATATGGGCTCCAGAGCACCTGACAATCAGCTGCCCTCTCCATCCTTGCCACGGTGGTCAGGTGGACAGAAGGGATCTGGCATTGCTTGCCTAAAACGCCAGTAAGTTTTCTGGGATATTTTGATTTCAGGATGGGGGAGCTCAAGTAGCAGGAGAGACAAGCTGCTCCTTCCATCCTTGCCAAGTCAGTGATGAGGACACCGTTCTCTCTCCCACATCCCCTTGTCCTCTCTCTTGACAGAGGAAATGGGGATGCTCTTTGCTGTTGCCTGGCTTGGTCATCCAGAGTCACCCAAGGGTGAAGAGTGGTCAATAACAGTGAAGGTTAGTCCTTCAGGGAGATCTTTTCTTTTCTGAGGTATGGTCCATGCCACCAACAAGGAGTATCTAGACTTTGCTTCCTGCCTTGCATCCAGTTCTTGGTCCTGGCAGCAAACAGAGACTCCTTGTTGTGACTTGACTGCTTGGTTTTAATTCTTTAAATTCTAAATTCCGTACTAAATTTATGTAGGAAAGATTTCAGTGGTGTATGGTGCTTGCTAAACACATACAGCAGCCTTGGTTACCTCACAACTGTCAAAAAGCAGAAGTCTGTTGAGCAGTGATCATACTCGGCAACCACAAGATGTGTTTAGGGAATTGATACTGTCAGCATTTGATATTAGCGCTCGATGGCATAACTGTAATAATTAATACATAACGATAATGCAAGGGCTAATGAAATTAGTAATGCAATTACTATTAACACTTTGCAAGCCTACCTAATCACTCACACAGCACCCACTGTGTTGTGTTGGGCGTTTATAAAGCACGTCTTCCCACTCTAATGGGAGACACAACTTTTGTTGACTTCGAAGTTTGAGGGTAGGATTGTCAGAGGAGGGAAGAAGGTAGCTGAGAATAACAACAATAACAAACATAGGGAAAGAACTGGAGGATCTGTGTTTCTGATTTTATCAACTTCTTATCATCAGCAACGCCAGTAAATGTATGTTGTAGGTCACTTAACTGAATGGAAAATATCCAACAAGACAGCCAAATTAAACGAAAATAGAGACTCTCTACCTTGAGTTCAAATAAAGCACAGACAGTAGGCGGCAATGGAAAGTCCATTAAATTTTAATTTGCTAGTCATTAAAGTATGCCATTCATTTGTAATATTACATAGCAAGGAAATCTAAATACAGAAGTGTATGGCTTACTGTTCTTAATGGTCTTCTTATAATTTTCTATCTGTGATTATGATCAGTTCTTTCTTATCATCCATGAAATTTATGAACCAATTTATTACATCAGCTGAGTGGGAGTACCAGATAATGTGATGCAATAAAAAGTAGATACTGATTTTAAGAAATCAGTGTGTCCTCCATGGTCTCCTGTGAGAAGAGCTAGAAGAGAGCGCATAATTACTTCAGCAACATTAAAAACAACTGCAAATAATGGTGTAGGGAACCATTTAATCAAAATGGACACACAACACTCTCGTAATTATATGAAAAGGTCATGGAAATCATCAATTTAGATGAATATGATGTAAAGAATATGACTTAAAACTTCCAGTAAAGCTATCTCCTGGAGATTATTTGAACCACAAAAAAGTGGTTTGTATTTCCAGTTTAATAGCTGAGGGCACAATGCCATACTGTGTGTTTTGGCTTGTGAGATCTCAAAGCAGAACTTTCTTAATTGGAACTGCTCAGATACACAGCATGGAGGTTCATTTCAAGTAACATACCTGCTGCTGGAAAATATAACTGCCTACAATTTAATTATATAGAAGCTATACTCTGGCTTTTTCATTGGCCCTGTGAATTCCTCCACAGAGCTGAAACACCAATTCATCTGTTTTAGCAGAGGCAAAGGAAAAATGAACTGCTTTCAATTTCCTTTTTTAGTATGCAGTAATGGATAATTTCCAGCTCTGAGGAAAAAAAAAAAAAACAAACAACAAAAAACCCACAACACAACAAAAACCAAAACACCCCAGCCTATACCTGGGGGTAACCCGGTTCTACCTGGTAATATAATCTGTTTTCTTTGCTGCAGCTGAACAATGATTGACCTTGACATCTTGATTTTGGGTAAGACAATGGAGCAGGAAGAAAATCTGCTCCTGGAAAGTAGCAGATGCTTTGAAGTGAAACGGAAAATACACATTTATATGACTACCAGGGTAGGGCCAATTAAAGCATAGACAGGGGATACTTTTACATGGCACAAAAAGTACTGTGCTTGTACCAAAGCCTGACATTGCCTGGGCAGTGGAGAAAGAAAATAACAGTAATATAATTTGCCAATGCTATTACTGCATTTTTCCGTTGAGCTGAGAATCCCATGAGGATGGCCTCATCAATGCAGCTGTTTTCCTTCTGGTAGCTGTTTGGAACTAGTGCTGTTATCTTTGCACAGGCTTTTCTTGAGCCCCACCTTGGGCATGTGTACACTTTATTGATGTCCCTGATAGCTGAGAAAGATGTGGTTATTTTATAACTTGATCTTTTTAAGCAGAGTCCTACTAGAACTGCCAAGAAGCATTTACAAACCTGGTGGAGAATGACCAGCCCCTGCTCTGCTTCACACAGGGGTATTTCAGCTCACTAGCTCCTACTTGTATCATAGGAGTTGCTGGGCAGATACTTAGGGATGTCTCTACTTTGAACTGCAAACTTAGTGTGGAGATCTGATGATGTTTTTGGAGGTCTGTGGCATTATGCCTCAGTACATGTGTGGGAAAGGCAAGCCCTGGGCTACTCATGCATTTAGCTTGGAGGCAGGTTTCTAGGATCAGGTGTGGTGTCTCACTGTGCTGTGTCAGGGAGGTTGGCTCATGGTGCGCAGTCCCCGCATCTGGGAATCTGGGGTTAATTCATAACCAAAATGAGGAGATGTTGCATAACAGTCAGACAATAGCCCTTTTCATATACCTCTGTAGAGTGGATACTTTATCTGTGCTTAGCTACAAAGGACTTTGCTTTAAAGCTTGCTTATTTCCATGACCCATGTCACTGAATCCAAACCATCTTAAGAAATTTGGCGCACCTCTGGCTCTAGAAGGGGAAAGTGTGGTACACAGATCAGCTTTTCTTTGGTGAGGGAGAAATGGGATTAGGAACGTAGTGTTTTGGGAATATTTGGAACATACAGATCAGTTTTGCTGGGAAAAAAAAAATCACTTCAGTAATCTATAACTGCAATTACAAAGCGGGGGGAGGGGGGAAGTTAAATTCAAACATGAAAAGGAGATGAAAAAATCCTACAGATTCAGTTTCATTTCATAGGCTAATAACAAAAACATTTGTTTTGCCCTTTATTGTATTGACTTGAGTGTGTTATATGGGGTACATAGTTAAATGTGGCTCTGTCTCTGCTAAGAGATTTGGTAAGTTTGAGAATTCTAAGTCAGTTCTATCTTCTTAAAGAACAAAGCTTTAAAATATGAAATAAATGAGAAGAGAAAACATTTGCCAGTATATTTTAGCTGGTTTTTATTATTAGGCATTTCTTTTTTTCAAAGCACATGGTGTAAGCAAGTGACTATTTGTCCAGACATGTAAGAGATAAGAGAATCAAGCTGATATTTCTCATTTTAAGAGACAATTGTCAGTGGATTTATGAAAACTCTGAATTATATAAAAAAAATTCACAGCAGTACAAATAAAACTTGACCAGGTCATGTAAAACAATGATTTAAAGTGACAATTTGCTACAGAGTAGGTGATTAGGTCATTTCAGAAAACGAGAAAGCATAATGATTGTCCAGCTGTCAAATGGCTAAACCTAACATGAAATAACATTCACCCTCATTCTTACTAACAGACCAAACTAGAATGCTTCCAAATCCATAATAAGGCAACTAAACGAACTGCCCTAGCTACCCAGCAGCTTCTCCCCTGCCACATTTTAGCGAGAATATATCATTGTAACAGTGTCTTTGGTGTCTATGAAGTGCTTGTTTTCTGTGTCACAGCCACCTATAATCACTCTCACACTTAGGGCTGTGCCTGTGCTACTATATTCAACAGGCAGCAATACATGTCCCAAGGGTTACTGGCACAGTTTGGCCAATGTGCAGCCTGAAACTCTTTGGGAGCCTGTGAGGCTACTAGACACCTCTGAGCCTTACAGCTTGCTGGGGCACTAGCTTAGAGCCCTCAAATCTACAGCAGACATGATCATAGTAGAAGACTGCAAAACCATCAGAGGCGTCTACAGTTGACACACAATTTTTCCACTGGTATGCGTTGACATACTTGAATCATGTGGCTTTTGTCTACCATGGAGGTCAGCCAATGGAATTCATGCCATACCTCCTCTCTGCAGGGGTCAGAGCCTGCAGGAAGGAAGGGTACAGCCAGCTGTTAGGAAATGGGAGCAGGAACAGCGGCCAGAGCAGGGAGGGAGTGCCCGTGATGGCCCAGGAGGGCACTGGGACTCCAGGTAGGCTGATGTGCTCAGGCATACTTGCTGTAACCGCTATCAGGTGCCATGGCTGTGGCTAGTGCGCCTGAAATGAAGGACAGAAGGGACAACTTTGCTACCAGGTCTGTGTATCTCGTGGTACCACTGTCCTTGCCTGCACAGTATGAAGCTGCTGAGCCATTGCAACTGAATCTGGGCTCCCTGACCATGGAGCCAGGTGAAGCCAGCAAGGACAGACAACGGTAAAGATTCATCTGTGCCTCTCTGGCAGAAGACAAAAACATCATAGCCATCACATACCACACTGCAGCATCACCTCCACCAAGATGTCTAGTCCTTTTGCAATAACTATAAAAAAAATGCTGTGTTACTGCTTCCTGCAAGTACATAGCTTTTGCTTATTCTCTTTTCCTCAGCCCTTCCTCTCTCCTCTCCATCCTGTAAGCAGGAGATTTCTGCTTATATTCACATGTCCAGTCATGCAAAATACATTTAATATCTCCCTCTCACCATCTGTGTGAGTCTAGTCACTCATTGGAACAACTCAATCCCATTGGTTTACACGCTCTTTGTTCCTTCTACAAAATTCTTAGCTAGGGTTTTGTGGGCTTTCAGGGCTACCTGCCTTCCAAGACTGACATCTGCTGCCATGTTTTTAGAGGCCATGACCATGAAAGCACCTTTTGGAGAAGCGATCCAGGCAGTTCTGTAACATTCCAAAAGGCAAATGAACACTGTAATGTTGGCTGGGCTTGCGCACCCCTGGTGCTCCTGGAAAGGTCAGGACTCTCTCACCTGGCTGGGGGGAGCAGGGGCATTTCTGGATGTGGTGCAGCATCCTCCGTTCCATCCCAGAGGTGCACCAGCAGGAGGATACACCTGACAGGTCATGAGCTCTGTGTGCTGTGATGTGTTTCCTACCATCACACGCTGAACCACCAGCAGGAAGAAATGGGAGCAGAGGTGTTGATATGGTTGATAAGGAAATAATCTCTTGCTGCTGTGTCTGTGTCTACTGTGTTTATCACAGGAGGTTGCCAGTTTGAGAGGGTCATGCTGCCTGTTTCCTGTGGCTATGAGAATTGTCAATTACACAGGTCAGCTCTCCTTCCCTCAGCACCATTAATGAGATGTGACAGAGTGCTGCTTTTGTGCTGTTGCCCCTGTCCCTGCACTTGGTCCAAATGTGGAGAGGGCAGATGCCCAGAGATCAGCCCCTCTCCCCATCCACTCCCTGCATGTCCCAGCCACTGGAATTCCTCTGGGAGCACGGGATCTTGTGGTCCTTCTGACTGCAGGGTAACTCCCAGACCTGGAGTTTTAGGTTGTGTGTTGCCAAAGCACAGCTTCTTCACCAGAGCCAAACATCTGGTGCAGCTTGTTACAGTACCCTCTGATGTACAAAGCCACACTCGCATGCCTCTTGGCATCTTGTGCACCTCTGTAATCAGATTTCAGTTTCTGAAATTGAAGTTGGCATCTCTGCTTACTGTCAGTATGGTCTCAGTGGCAGGCCTCCATGCCACCTTGTGACAAGCTGCCACAGGTGACCTCTGCTATCTTCTGCTTCTTGCTCCCCAGCCTGCTCCCCCTAAATGGCTGCAAGGGATCTCTCTGCAACCCCTTGTAACACTCTGGTGTGCTTCAACCATCTCCATGTGATTTTTTTCTGTCTTCTACTTCTGGAAGGAAGAATTTGGCTCAGAGAGATAAAAGGGTTTTTTCTGCAGCCCCTGGGAAGAGTGTTTAGGCAACAAGACTGTGAGGGTGTGCACTCCTTCCCAGTGTGTGGGGTAAGGATATGGGGTGTGGGGGATACAGATCGTGCTGGGACAGAGTTGTGTACAGCGAAGAGCAAGTCAGTCCTGTCAATCTGGTCCCTAACAACTATATAAAATAGCTTCTGGAAATAGTGTAACCATGCTGAGGGATTATTGCTAGGACTTGGCAGGGCAGCTTTAGTACAGAGCCTAGTAGTACCTGTGCAGTGCGGAAAGTCAGAAAGACACTGCTCTAGCTGGGGATGTGGCCCTAACCTTATTTAGCACCACAAATATATATCCATCCAGCTATATATGTACAAGCAAGCAAGACGGACTCGGTCCACAGGTTTAAGAGCTAGCCTGTGATTTGTGTCTATTTATTCACTACTGTCAAACTCCGTGGTCAGACTGGGACTTATGCCAACTAGCACTTGCCTAGAGGAAGGTTTGGAGATGGCACATGCTAAAGTCTCTTTCCAGTCCAGATGTAATCACTCACATTGGGTGGAGAGAGTATGGAGGAGGAAGAGCTTTCACTGTATGGATGTAGAATATGGCTCCACCTAGCCTCTGGGCCAGAAAGCAACCCTTGTCTTTGTTTTATTTATTAGTACAAACCTAGCCAGACAGGATCAGCCCCTTCTTTGAAATGTACTCAGCAAAGAATTAGCTGGTAATCTGCTTGCATGACTGAAAACAATTGTCCTCCTCAAACAAACAAACACAACCTCTTAAGTTAAATGAACATTATTAAGGTTGCAAAGTCAAGCCCTCAGAAATTAGCTATTGCCTGAGATGAGGATACTTGTGCAACCATTACTTCTAGCCTTTATGAGCATGTCTTATGACAGTCTTCAGTCGCTGTCTGCATGCTATTTTTTCCACTGACCTTCTGTTTCCTTCAATGCACAGGATGGGCTGCACATGAATAATGACAAGTTTAGTTCTGTTCTCTGCCTAATGTGTGATCCAGACTTTACTTGTTGCATAATGTTCAAAGTGTGCCCTGAAGATACAGTTATCAGTTTCCTCGTTGCTTTCCTGTGGTAGACACCAGTAGCCTGCCAGCGGACTCCACAAACAAGAGTGATTTTTAACTCCTAGGGCCCTGATGAAAGGAGAGGGTATAATTCTGTTGTTTAACAGTTGTAGAACATCTAGTAGTTTGGATATTCCATTTTTAAGAACCCGAGAATTTATATTTTTTTCAGTCTACTTAACACTAACACCAACATCTGAGAACAAATGCCATTTGACTTTTATTGAAGTTATGAATTTCAACATTTTGGCAAGTCTGACTGTGAGGCCTTAGGTTTGGCATGCAGAAAATGAGGAGCGCATGACTTCTTGTGATATATTCTCAGACCTGACATCATGCAGACACACTGATGGCAGAGGCAAGCGAAGAATTCAACTCCCTCAAGGCAGCAGTCAGGCTTTTCTGTTCCTCTGGTCCCCTGGCTCATTGGCTTCATACTGTCCAACCGCTGCAGCAAATTAAACAGTTGTACTTCAGACTTTATGCTATTTTACCATGCTGTCTTGGTGCATGCCCGGAGCTGGTCTCCTTCATTCATTCAGCAAAACACAATTGCTATGGAAAGGATCACAGAATGCCAGATCTGTCTGGACCCTAACCTAACCTAAATCCAAACCTAGGTCTTCTGTTTTAGGTAAGAAGCTGGGTAGGGAGACATCCTCCCTACCTATTGATATTGAGCAACCTAGACTTCTAATGAAATTTCAAACTCTTTTGCTCAGACCTAGACATCTCTTACATAATCAAAGAAAAATAGTTGTAATTACAGCAACCCCTAGTTTTAGAATGCTTGAATTTCCAATATTAATGTTACTCCTGGAAGGGGAGAAAATAAAAATCGGTAATTCCTAGTCTTTGTGGGTGGAGGAGGGAAGAAGGAAGATGTCTGTGACTGGGACCTTTACTGCTACCTCTGTGGTTTGAGAGCAGAGCTGAAGTATCTGGAGCTGACGAAGAATGCTCATTCACTGGGGCTAATGTAGAGGTTGTTAGAAGCATCAGGTAACATCCCCTTTCAGGACCAGCAGCTGGTAAGGACAACGAGGAACATGCTTCACTGAGGCACTCATAGATGTTAATGAACTGCAAGAAAGTGGATTAGTCTCTTTGAGGACTTTGATGGAAATGGTGTCTAGTAATCTCTGAATATGCGCCTCTCAACCATCTCTCCTGCACTGTCTGCTCTACTCTGGAACTTTCAAAGTTGCTGTTTATCTGCACCAAATAATGTCAAAGCTAGTACAGCTATCCATGGAGAGGTCCAGGGAACTGCTTTTCTCTTCAGTCCTTGGTAACCTTTTTTCACTAGTTCTAAAAATAAAAATGCTTTAGACAGCTACCTAAGCAATCCAGACTCAACAAATATCTGTATTGTATGAAAATAAAGAAAACTTCCCACATGTGGTATGCTTTCAGCTACCGTTATCTGTTTAATAGACACTGAGCTAAGCAAGAAAAGCATAATAAATAAAAAAAGCAGCACATTTATATTAGACTTCTTGCATAACACAGGGTAGGCATTTTCTTTTCTCCAGTGACCTTAGAAGTCCCTATGCTCTATCAGTTACTGGTTTGTTACATGCGTTCATCACTGAAGGAGGAAGCACATCACTGGAAATAACTTTTCTGCATTATGTATTTGCCACATAAGAAAGGAAAATAGCACTTCTGATTTAGACCATGTAGTTAGGATAAACTGACTGACCAGAGTAGCTCTCCCACAACTAGGTATTAGAAGATGTGCCTGATACCTCATTTGCAGGTCAAATTAGACCCCACAAGGTCAGCTGTTGCTCCTGAATGCTGCTTGCCCCACTCCAACTCTGACTGGTGGAAACTGTCACTGCTGGAATTTGTTTCTAAGCATTACAGAGCTCTTGGATTGCCTGCCCTAAAGCAACTGTGGCCAGACAAAGGCAATATCTTTTCACATAAAGCAGAATCCCAAGCTCTGTGAACTTAGCTCCCTCTGTTTGGCGTTACTGATCCGTTAGTCTAAATATGGTACATGGCAGTTTGATGGAAATCATTTCCAGTAAGAGAGGATGTTTCCTCAGCAGTTTTCAAGCTGGCTCTGACTCAGGCATTCTCATGGGAGCCCATTTAACTGGTCATTAGGGAGACAGCAAAAAGGCATTGAGGAATTTCGTAACAAAGATGTGCATCCTGTATGAAAGACCTCCTGAGAATCCTCCTGGCCATTGGCTCTGTGCATGCTTGAGAGATTTTATTAATGCTGCTGAAAAAAGTATTGCTGAAACTGATCTATTATTTGTGCATAATTTTAAAGATGCTATATTGTACTTGTTCCAGCAATGTGATGAACCACCGTGCTTGTAAAATGCTACGCTCAAACAAACCGTAATTAAACGTTTAAAGTTGATTAACACCCTATATTGCAACACACTAATCGATGGTGGAAGGGTTGCAGTTACTAAATGAATAATGGGAAGAAACATTCGGAATTTGCTAAGCAAAGTCTTCTCATAAACTAGGACTAGATTAAATACGTCAAGCAAAGAGTCTATGTAAGAAAGCAAAGGTTGTAAACTGCCCTTACAAAATATGTAAGAGGCAAAATAAGCATTCCTTCATAACACATACTCTCTGATTTATGCCTTCTGTGCATACGTGTTTCAAGGCAAGACTTTAATCCTGTAAAGTCCATGAATAAGCACATTTCTTTCGGTGTCATGGCTGGACTCACTGACCTTACTAGGATTACTAAAACATTTTAAACTGAGTCACATCTTAAGAGTTTCAGTGGACTGAATCTAGTAGCTGGCAGAAGGGTGGGTGTCATACAGGGGCAGAGTTTTTGTTTTAATTTCAAGTTATCCAGACCGTGGCTGCTCCTGACCCCAAAAGACCCCAGCATGGAGGTGGCAGGTGAAGCAACAGACCTTCTGCCAAGGCACTTCCGTAGGGTTGGGATGCCCGAAAACCAGTTGTCCTCTCTACACATTTTAGACAATCTGGAGAGATGAGGTCCTGTTGGATGAGCAACTCATAATGGGATCTTCTCCTTCGGATCCTGACAATTATGCACACAAAGTGTAAAATTCCTCCCTTATTGAACTCACTTTGTAAGGTTCAGGCTTTAGGTAGAAGTTTTCTTCATTTGGAGACACACTGATTCTTATCATTAATAGTAAGACTGTTTGTTGAATGTTTACTGCCAAGTCAGACTGAATCACAACAATTTTCTGCTTGCCTGAATAAACAAGAGCTATCGTGAGAGAAATCATGTTGCCTAAGTGTAGGATCAAATACCTATGGCATTGCAAATTTGGTTCCTGGGCATGTTGGCCTGGTGCTACATGTAGGAGTAGTGACACTGGGGGAAAAAGGCCTAGAAAAGGAGCAGAAATGCACAGGGGAAAAAACCACATAGGGCAGAGGGAGAAGCAAGTTTGGGTACATGTACAATAAATTTTGTAAGAAAAGGTGTAGTGTTCAGGTGCCCTGCACTGAAAAGTGGAACATACCATAGCTAATGATCTCCTTAGGCTTATTAGTTGAGATTCTCAGAGAGAGATAGGCATTGATCTTACAGGTGGAGTTCCAGAAAATTTTACATCAGGCAAATATGACAGTTTACTCTGCTCTCAAAATATCCTTTCCTTGGGTAGCTGTATGTCCCCTACAGGTCTCCACTCAAATACTTCATCTCTCTGATGATACTCTCTGTAGCTAGTGGTATTCCACATGTCCTTGTTATTCATATGCAGCTATCTGATGTTTTTCTCCTTCATGCTAAGCTCTTGTCCTCAATAACTTTTTGTGACCAGGAGATCCTTACCCTAACAATGTGCACCAAAAAAAGATATTTTTAAGCTGATTTAACTAGCTAAGACTTTATTTTAAGTTGTTAAGCCTAGTTGAGCTTTACCAATGTGTAGCTTTTTAGGCAATCTTATCCAGTGTAATTCAGCCAAGGTATCCCTGTAGCTAAATTTAATATACAAAGATTTGGTAAAACAATCTTGCTGGTACTTGTTTTGAAAAAAAAAAAAATCCTGCAATGAGAGCCATGAATTACACATAATTACTGACCTTATAGTGTAAATATTGATGATAGGAAGCTTTTAAAATGTACATTATTAAACCAGTAGAGTGTTTATTACTATATAGACATCAGTGGTTTAGCAATTAAATGCATATTTATGAGCTCTTCTAAATAGATATTATTAATCCCAAAATTTCAGTTTTAAGATAATTTAAAGGAAAAAACCCCCCACTTTTCAGATCCAGGACACAATATTGTCTATGAGCTGTTATAATCTCTAATTTCAAACTGCATATGTATCCCACACGTAACAGCTTTTTATAAGGCCTGTTCCAAGAATCTTAAGTGAATGTAAAGTCTTTCCACTGACATCAAACAGCTTTGAAAAGACGCTTAATCTCCTGCCGGCATTACTTGCTCATTGTTAACTGCTCTGGCATGTCCATACTACTCTTCTGGCCTTTGCAGAGGAAGGAAGGAGATGAGGAGTATGACACCAAGAAGGATTGTGTTCTTTATTTAACAGCATTACTCTGATGGCATTCAGCTCCTTTCTCATCCAGTTTTTGCTGTTGGTCACTGGATGATATGTCATGTGAGTGATGGAAAAAAGACAGTTGTTTTCAAGTATTCAGCTGGAGCCAACTCTAGGCAGAAATGGGACCTGATCTGTAGAGTGCATGTTCTAGGTCTCAGGGTGGGAGAGGCCACGGCCCCATGCTGCAGCAGAAGGAAGCCTAGAGAAGGCCTGCAGAGCACAGGCCTTGTTGAGATATAGCTCCAAAGGGTGGGCTGGACTGTAGGGAAACAAAGACTCAAGGGAGATAGGCTGGATTGTGTTGGTTGATAGGAAGACTCTGTGGGACCAAGGAGAAAGAAGAGTCATTCATCTCCTTCTAGAACTGCTCAATGCTAATATCTCACTTAAATGTTTTTCTTAAACCTGATGATCCACCAAGAGTATGAAGTCAAACTCAACGATGGTGTCTCCAGTGAATATCTCATCTGTGGCCATAAGGAGTAACATGACATCCCAAATCATCCTTGAAAAAGGGGCATACTATGCAGTCCACTATACTAACTGGTCACTGACGACAGGATTACAAGATTGGATTTCAGAGGCGGCTTTACACTGAGACAGAAAGTGGCAGGCTGGAATTCAAGTTAGATGGAAAAATGTCATCACTTACAAGTCTCCTTCCTTACTCCTCAGCTCTCCTGTTTGTACTGCTATAGTTATTTAGACATGTCAGGCAGGTCAGGAAGAGATGGAGATGCACATGCAGAGAAATAAGAGGATGCTGACCACTGAAGAGTGAAAGTAACTGGCTTGAACTAAAACAAGAGCTGCTATTCTGTGTGGATTCCGGATTTGACTAACCTTTTATGAGGCTATAGTTTGATTTTCAGCCATGTAAGTTCAGCTGCAAATTGGAAGGGCACTGCTTACCCCAGCCACCAGACTTCCCTAGGACTTGCCCAGCCACCTGCAATTCTTTGGTTCCTTTTATGCTGATACGCAAGAAAACAGCCTTAACAAAATGTCTAAATATTTATTTACCTCCAAACAGATGGTGGAACCTGACTTCTGATGAGCTCCTATCACCTCTGGAGGAGTCTGAGTGCTTCTGGGTGCTGAACATCAACTCAGGTGCATCCGGCACCTGAAGGGGATGCTTAGGGCCCAGAATGGAGGAAAGGAGGAGAGAAAATCCTTGAAACAGTTGTGATTTTTGGCTCCAAGTCAAGGAAGTTTGGCTATCTCTGGAAAAGGGGAAGTTTGAATAAATTATCCAGGTTGTTGTAGAGATTATTAATCCCTCTGGGCCTTCTCTGAGGAAGGTGATGACGGGAGAGTAAGGGAAAGGAAGCTGATTAAGTCGGATAGACTAGAGGCTTGTGCTCAGCATTGAGTTAACCTGACAAAACTCTACATCTGTGGTCTTCAAATATGGCTGGAGTCATTGCCAGGTTACAGAAGAAGGGAGCTGAATGTTTCTGGGGCTTTTTGTCACATTTTTTTCCTGTTGCCATTGAGGGACTTGCTGGTGACAAGGTCAGAGTGGCTCTGAAGAGTCAGAGAAAGGGGCAGAGCTCAAGGTCTAGCTCTACCCCTAATGTCTCAGAAGATGCTTTCAATCACATTGAATTGGAAAAGCTCTATATCCCTATATACTGTTGTATAAAACTTCTGGACAGAACCTAGAAAATCAGTCCCCTGACATACGAGCTGCCCGAGTCATCTCACTGAGGAGCAAATGTTGGTATTCAGTGCAGCTGATATTTGAAATTCCCCAAATTCCAATGCTTCTCTTACTTACGTGGGAAAAAGAGCCATGCAGCTGCCAAATGGTCTCTGAATTTCCCCTCAGTTCCGGGAGGGGGAGGCATGCGAGAGGGGATGCCAGACGCCTGATCCCCGCATCCCTGAAAGAAGGACTGGCAGGGGAAGCCGTGGGGCTGAGGAACAGGCTGCCCCCTCTGCTAGACGAGTGCACAGACCTCTGTGTGTAGCTTCTCATCTGGATAAGCCACAGAAGCGGAGCTCGCTGTGTGGGCATAGCTTCAGCAGTGTATCAATGCTCCCCCCGCTCCATCCCTAGGTGGGTTCTGCATGGAAAGTCCAGATGAAGGAATTTCTTTCTTTGCACAGTGGGTGTTAATCAACATTTTGGGAAATGTAATTACAGGTTCACAAGCTGTGGAAACCTCTGGGTTTCCCACACTTGGTCAGTATGGTCATCATCCATGGCTCAGCTCTTTCATTAGCTGCCAGGGACACTTAACCTCTCCCAATGTCTGCATGAGGCTGGGAATGTTTTCTGAATGACTAAGGTGCCAGCCCTGGAGGGATACAGGCAAGTTTTGCAACAGCCAGTGCTAGGATTTTCCTAAGAGAATTAGGAACACAGTTTTTCTGGGTGCCAAAATCTACTAGCTTTTTTTTTTTTTTTCTTTTTTTTTTCAAAACCCCTGTCTTTTTGTTATTACCTTTCCAGCTGAGCATGTTAGAATCCTGGCACTGCTGCTGTCCTCTGCTGGATTACTCAGCTTTTGTGCTGCCAGACTGAAATGTCAATGCAAGTAACTGTCAGCCTCCCAGGACAAGAAATGTAGAGTACCAGTTCCCCCTCCCTAGGTAAGCAGTTTTAGGATACAGCTTGGTCAGTTACGAGAAAGGTTATAGGATATGTTGCCTGAGGTATCAAGAGGTTGGACTTGACAAAGACGACGCTCTTCCCAGTCCTGAATTCCCAAGAACACCTTGAATAATGTGAAAAAATAAGTTTTTCCCATTATGTGTGCTTTCCTGAGTCGTTCTGCTAAATTATATTCCCATTGCCATTTTCCCACATTCCTAAACGTCTATGTCCTGACTGTTACATTCAGTGAAATCCTTCATTATCAGAAGCCATAATTCACCTACCAGCTCTCAGAGATCACCACTGATTGGACATTTATCCCCATACCTTATGTCCTTGTCTATACAGAAAGGCTGTACTGCTCTAACCTTACTGGTATAATAAGAGTAAACCAATCTCTACCTTTCCCTCACCCCTCTTTAGTGCAGATGCATTCACACAGCTATAAAGTGTTTATACAAATCTGGGTAATTCTTACAGAAACAGCAGAGTGTGTTCTACTACAGCAAGGGATTTTTATTTCAGTATAACTGCTTCTGCACCAAGCCTTGTGCTTCTCTAATTAGGGCTAATTTTGTACAGAAGTGGATGCCAGAAGGAGCACAGTGAAATGCTGATACGTAGGGGCAGATGCATACACAGGGCTACTGTCTATGTCTTACATACATACTGATGTGGCACTCTCATCTGTGGCGGTACAGGCCCAGCACTGTGTGAGAAGCAGGCCGTCTTGCCAACTGAAATAATTGTACACATACAGAAACTATGTTTAGACAAGGAGTATAGAGAAACACAAGTTATTTTCTATCATTTCCTACCCTTTGGAGGCTGGACTGTCCTGCTGTGAGGCAAATCTGACAACAGCCAGAAGAATAAGGTCCATGAGATGACATGTAAGGTTTGATCGAAGAGATGAAATACTGAAATTATTCACTGTTTAAATAGATGGTTCAAGAGAATAAACTCCTATGAATTAATGTTTTATGGCCTGAAGTGCTTTCAGTGTTTAAACTCATTCTGAAGGATTTGGGAAAAAATGGCCCATGTGTCTGGAAAGAAACCTCACACTGACCTCACCCAAGAAATCTGGATGCTTTCTTCCTCTTTCAGAGGAACAAATAAAGATGAATCTAAATAAAGTGGCCAGCAAAACTTCAAGCCAAGTCAGTTACAACATATCTGCAACCACAAGCCAATTAGATCTGCCCTGGGGGTTTAATACAGTGTGCTAGACAATGCCAGTGTCTGAAAGTCTGCAGTGCTTTCTAGTCCATGCAAAAAACCAATTAACTGAAAACAAGGTAAATAATAAACATGTTATGTAATATATTTTTGAACATGTAGCATTCGTGTCATTTCTCCAGGGCACCTCAGTTCCAGGATGAGACAAGACTTTATGCAAACCCTGCTGACAGTAAAGCACTTTTTAAAGGAATGAAGATGTTTGGCAGAACTTCAGTAGTCAGAGACTCCTTGGCCATGCACAGCCATATCCTGCCTTACTGACTCAGACGCTGATCCTGAGGTCTGAACCAGCTGCCCCTACAAGTTCGAGCAACCGTGGTTCTTCTCTACCAGCTTATTTATCAACTGGGAAAGTCCCATATGACCCATTACACACAGGCCAGCTGGCAAGGTCTAGTGCCATCAGGGCGTGCTTTGTCTTCACTTTCTCAGTCATCAAGTGTTCCCATACATCTTCGTGGGGAAGACAGGCTAAGTAAATTTAGCTTTAGCCAGGCTTTATAGCTGGATGCTAATGACTGGTCTAAGGAGCTTCAGTTCTACTCTGGTGGTACAAAGGAATTTCAGTAGAGACCAATGATCTCTCCAGCAGCAATAACTTTTAGAAAATTTTCAGGTTTTCCAATAGCAGTATCAAACCCCAGGTTGTGGTAATAACCACAATTTCTTCCCATTTTCCTTGAATGTGTTCTGAATGCACAGCCAGGAAGAGTAGCCTGTCCTGTGTCATGCATCCTCAGTTCCTCATGCTCTGCAGTGAAGTTGGTCAATGCAATTTTTAGACAAGATAAACTGAAGTTAATGTCCATTTTCCTTCTACAATCTATAGTCGAGGAAAAGAATTTGCTTTTTCTTCCCATATGCCTTCTCAACCGCTGGGCAGCACCTTACTTTCAGTAAAGTTGATGGACTTCTGCCATTGTCTTCAACAGAACCCAGAATTCATAAACATGTTTGAAAGTTATATTTTACAGGCAATATATCAACCCTTAGATAAAATAAACAGTTGATGTCAAATATTAGAGTTTCAGGTACATCATCTCCACATCAGTCAGTCTTCACAACTGTAAAAAATACTTTACAAAAAGAACTCCCCAGATAGCCTGTAATCTCATAGAGCCTGCACAGGACCAGAGGTGGGACACCAATGGCAGCAGTGCTGAACTTTAGGTGAAGCGGAGCAGCCTTTGGGGGGCTGAGGGTGGAGGGACTCTGGGGTGAGAGGGAGGGCTGTGCCACACACGTTCATTTGTGTTACCTGCACAAGTGTACAACCTGCTCTGTTTTTTTGCAGCTAGCTTCTGATTACACAAGTGAGTGCACTGAGCAACACCTTATCATTTTCTCTCACACAAGGAACTTAATGATTGTCTAATGTGTCTGGAGCAATGATGTCCTGTGTTTGGCTTACAGGTCTCTCAGGCTATCCAGGAAGTTTAACTGTGCAGTACGCAACAGATGAGATTTCCATTTAATTAATTTTGGTGTTCTTTTTATATTCCTGTCTCTTTTAACTTCCAAGAGTTCTTTGGAAAATAAACAGCGTCTGATTTTGCAGACTAAAGCAAAACCCCACATTCATTATTTCACATCAAATATTTTCTCATGGATGAATGAAGAGGGGAAATGTTCTTGGGCCTCTGATAAAGAGAAGAGAGGTCCCATGGCTTCCACTCTGTGGAGAGGGATCTTGCCCTATGGAATTGTGGGTTTCCACACCAAAATACATCCAGAGAAGCAGCTCCCTCTTTCCTTTGTTGCAGAAAAGTCTCAGCAGCTCTTGGTAGTACTCTGGCAGGAGAAAAAAAAAGGAGAGAAACTGATGTTGAAGTAGTGGCAGTGCTGGCCCTGTAGTTTCTCAAACAGACCACCTCAGATGAAGCAGAGAGCTGTTTGTGTTGTCCATCTCTCCTTGGTAACCACTGTCAATCACAAGATACACTAAGCTGATTTAGGCCACTTTACTGGCTTACTTCAGCTGCAATTTTGGACATCATAGACTCTTTTGTTATTATTTGTACTTCAACCTAAACAAGTGAAAATGGGTAACTGACCTTTGAGGACAAGGTCTGAGGTACTCAACATCTCAGGTAATCATGATAGGGAATGAAAAAGTCTTAACCAAGCTTCTGTTTTCTGTGTTTGTTTTTGTTTGTTTGTTGCTTTTTTTTCCTGAAGCTTGAAACCTTGCAGATACCTTGTTGTTCCAGCTGGACCTGTTTCCAGCCAGGGGTTGCTATGGGCCCAGAACTGCTTTGGGGTGCTCTGACTTTTCTGCAAGCAAGTCCATTAGTCAAGCATGTTATTGGCATTGCTTGTTATTCTCATTTTGAAATTTCACATTGAGTTTCAAAGATAACATAAGGCAGAAAAATGCTTTTAATGATCAATCTAGGAGGGAGGGGGAACTGCTATTCAGGAGATCAGAGTGGATAATGCAAATGCTCTCAGTACCTAGGGATGTAGATAAATTAGGGAGAGACCAGAGGAGAGCTACAAGAACAATAAGAAATTTAGAAACCATGGTCTGATAGGAAAGATTAAAGGAAAAAGGGGCTTAGTCATGGGCAAAGGTTGATAAAGGCTACATAAGGTTTTTGAATATTTAAAAGCTGTTATAGGATGACAATCAAGTTTCTTCACATGCGCCTAGGGAAGCAAAAAAAAAAAAAAGAATCTACTATCAGAGGCAAATATAATGCATCTTGCTTATTGTTGGTGGTTGTTCCTCCTTTTTTTAAAAAACCCCACATATATTTATTTATTTTAATAAAGAAAATATGTTGGTGAAATGATAGACCAGATTATCTAGGAAAATTGTGCAATTCCTTCCCAAAATGTTTTCAAAACTCAGCTAGACAATCTTCTGCCAGAGATGCCTGGTTACACTTAAGCTTGCCTCAGTACAGGGGTTTGTACTAGATGAATTTAAGCTGCATAAATAGTGATGAGAAACAAGTGATCATTTCTGCATCATATTTTAATAACCTGCTCTGTGCAGCGTGTCCCAGAAACCCAACATAGCTGAAAATAAATGTTTGTCTATGGACATCTGGACCAAAAATCCTGATCTGATGGACCTTTTAGGGAATTAGCAGTCTGCTGATTCAACCTGGCTCAGGTAGTCACAGACACCCTTGCTGTATGAGTTCCTGAGCAGAGCATAGTTTGCAGACAGGTCTGAGGAGATCTCAGGTGCTCTGTCCTCAGGTGTTTCCCTGTTCTGGAGAAATCAAGTGGTTTTTTTCCTTCTCACTATAGCCACATGAGCCTCCAGACTTGATGTCCTTTGTTAGCCTGTCTGGTCTGGATCCTTGTATATCATCAAAGCAGCCCTCACATCCTGCTTGTTGAATCAGATGAGCTGCAGACAGTCTAGGGAAAGGATGACATGCGTAATTAGTGATCTGGCAAACAGGGAGCAAGATGGAAAAGATCTGAGCTTTTCAGTGGGGTGGAGAAATAGCAAGTTCTGAGTATCAAAACTGTCCCTAGGGAGCATGGCATGGTAAGCCATTCTCCATATCCCCTAGGAGGAGGGTCAGGTGAGGAGCAATGAGTCCTTTTGTCAATCTTGGTAGATTCTCTGTGGATGCTGCCCCTTTGCTCTTCCCGCTTGGTTCTCCAGGTCTCGCTGCAAAGAGAAGTCACTGCTGCTCAGAGCCTGCAGGAGACTGCGTTGTCACATGGGTCTCCAGAGCTGGCCACGCTTGGCCCAGGATGGAGGCTGAGGAAACCCTCCCTTATGACCACCAGAGAATGCTATCAAGGGGCTGTGGGAGCTGCCAGAGGACATGATACGAGGGAAGCTCAATCCACTTTGTTGGCAATGAAACATCTTTTCTCTGAATAAAAATGTCCTTGAGAAAGAAAGTAATTTATAGTTAATATCCGTAAGGTCTTGTGAGAACTTAGCAAGGGCAGAAAGCTCTGGAGTCTTATGGTCTGGGATGTAACAGAGGAGGATGTTTTCCATGAATACTCAGGGGTGTTATTTTGTGCTGTACGTGTTGGGTTTTTTTCCGAGCTGGGTCTCTTTCTACAATACACAGCATGTGCTGTACAGCAGCAAGACAAGACAAAGCTAACCACATAGGTCATGACTTGGAGTATGTGGGAAGCCGCTCTCCAAATATAAAAGTTAAGGTAAATATCTGGTGTTGATAAACAGATCATGCATACTTAAGGCCACCACTGTTCCTTAGGTACCCTTTGTTAGTGTAAATAAGCTTCATCTTGGTTTGTGGCAAACCTCAAATATTTGACTTCAGTCTCAGCATGGTTGAGCAGACAATATAGAGTTATTCATCTGTTTCTGTGCATGGTTTTTAACACTGTAACTTATCACATTAAATCATTCTTGACAATGAAACCTCAAGCTTTTCCAAAGAAAACAATAACAGGGGTTAGAGGATCCTCCTCTTGTCCAGTCTAAAGCTGATCTGCTAAACATCCAGGTGCAGACCATTCTACTAATACAAGGAAAATGTTAATGCTTTCTCTCTGTTGCATTTGTTTCATTAGTTTAAATGAAAATGGTGGTGGGGAGGGGTGGGCTACAACCCTATAGACACCATGTGTGTGCCTTTGCCTAGATTAAGGCAGGGAGAAGTGACTGTGCATGGGTGAAGGTGCCTGGGGCACCCTGCTGGGGAAAGAGGATGCAGCCTGAGTCTACATCTCTGCAAAACCCTGTACAACCTCCTGAACTGAGTGCACGTGTTTTGACCACCATCATCTGACTTTCGGCAGTACAGGGAACAGTCAGAGTATGTGGGGAACTAGACCTTTGGAAAGCTCTGACCAGAGCCAGATGGATGCCAGATTCCTTGACTCTGAACGCCCTTGATTGTGCAAAGCAGGTGACTACATTGCTGGAAAAGCACTGAATAGCTCAGAACAGGGGATGCTTTGTCTCCTTCACTCATAGCTATTAGCATGAAGAAAGCAGAAGTTGCAGTACAGTTTCACCCTGGTCACTCCAGCTTTGGAGTGCTGTTTGGGCAACTTTGGATCAATACGTCTGCTTCACAGCAGTGTGATGGCTCGAGAAGACAGTGGTACAGAGCTGACTGTGTTTAAATGGAAAAGTAGTCTAGAAAAATGTTTAGTGTGTGTCTGGCAGCCATCTCTGCTCCAAGGGACATGAATGGTTTCATTCACAAAGAGGCTTTGGGGCTTAGCTGACATTGTGCCTGTGTAAGCCCTAAATTTAGATGATCCAGCTCTTTCTTGTCCACCATCTGAATCTGGAAGTGAATGAGGTTTGCCAGCATCTTCCTGAGGTGCCAAAAATCTTGCACGCAGCTGAAGGATATGCATGCAGTCACTCTAGTTTCGATGGTTCCAGTAGGCTTTAGCTTGGAGCCATTGCAACTAGGGTGGCTGTAGGCACATGCTTATAGAAAAATCACATGATTCTCTGCCTCACTTCTTCCCATCAGTACCCACACAAAACCCAGACATGTGGCAGTTATGTCCTACTCAACAGCCCAATGAGTACTACCTTGCATGGAGGCTTGGGTGTTGGCCCTTCTTCTGCCTGGTTCGGGCCAGTCTTTGCCTCCTGGGTGATGCGCCAGCCTCAGCTGTAGGGTACTCCGGCTTCCTCTCTGGAAGCTCTTCCATTTGGCAGATAAAGCTTAAGTATGTATTTGTGTTTCAGAAAAAGTGAGAGTGACCATGTACCCTGGTGATTAAGATTTCCATCAGAATGCTTCAAATTAAATCTTCATTCCAGTGAGTGCAATGACTCAGAGGACGCTTCTAAAAGGGGCAGCAGTTGTCCCAGTAACACAAAACTACACCCTTCATCTGGACAGGGAGTTGCCAGTTTTTGCGATCCCCTAAGTTAATGTTTTTGGTAACATGTTCATAACAAAACTGAACTCTCTTACTCTCTGTGCAAAAATTCTGTTTGTCCCTGTTCAAAGCCACATAGACATACCTTTCTATGCTACATTTTTAATTCCCTGTTTTTCTCTTCCCTAGCCTCTTTCAGCTGTCTCTCTGCACTAGCAGTGATGCGGGTAGAATTTGCAAATCCCGGAGATTTACCTTGTCTGTGGGTTGTGGGGTGGTAGGGCGTGGGTGGTGGGGGCTGTTCCTGTCAGCGTTTGGCTGGGGCAGTTTATTTCCAAGCTCCAGTTTCTTCCCAGCCACCCGAATAGGACATGCAGCGCCAGCTGGATTTCCCAGAATGAATCTGGCCAGGAAAATGCAGAAGCCTTGGCTACAGCTCTGAGTTTTGGCAAAGTCCTCTCACAGGAGCAGGGCTGGTAATGGCAGAGTGGTGTGGCAGGGAGACTGGCTACAAACCTAAGCAAGCAGCTGGTACCAGGAAAGCATCTGTATTTTTTTAAAGAAAGAAGTCCCTCTTTCAACTAGCTGAGGTTAAAATGCCAGGGCTGGCTCCTTTTCAGCTCTTTGAGACCTGTAATGTGAATCATGTCCTCAGCCATGCCCTGGACACCTCCAGCTCCCCATTTCCCCATGGGAGGGACAAACAGCTGCAGCTTCTTGGGAAATGCTCTCCTCCCTTCCTTCCTGGCAGGTAGATACTGTTCTTGAGCTTTCTGAGGAATTGATTGCGTCAACGATGACAGCCAAATTGTTACCAAGGATGACAAATTTTGGCCATGCCGAATGGTTTGTTGAGGAAACCATGAAGGTCACAAACTGCTCAGTTTATGACCTGCTCACTGGTTATTCATGAAGTTGACCCCAAGCTTTGCTTCATTGAACGGAGCAGATGAGTTCCATCTTACTGTCACCATTTAGGTTTCAAATTGAGCTAGAATGTAAAGCAGCCTCCAATTTAAAAATAAATAAATAAACGAATTACATCACCACAGGAGGCACAGAAATGGCAGGAACTCCTGGATATTCTGTAACTGTGCTGGCCTGCCCATCCTGAGGAGTGAAGTTTAGTCCTCTGGGATATGCTGAACTAACTAACTAACTAGCTAACTAACTAACAGCACAGGTCTTCAGTGCAGGCATGACTTATCAGAGAAGGTAAAATCCTAATACTAGCAAAGCAGAAAAAACCCCACAAGTGGTCCTGGAATAGGTGTTTTGCCAGACTGGTGCTATACATGGAGTTATGTGCACATTCACCTGTATGTCCTCATGGAAGTCAGAAACCCAGACTTGTAGCAAAAAATATGATTAAAAACCAGGGGAAGACAATCAAGCTGTTTCTAAATTTCAGAAAGTTGTAGCTAGTTTGAAGAAAATGTAAAAATTCTGGTAACAAAATTTGAGTCATTATGAGTAAGATCAAAAGTCAGTATTGTCTGACCCTCAGTAGTGACTAACAGTGGACACTAAAGAAAACAACAAGAATTCAGTGTTATCATCAGCAAGTATATGCCCTTCCGGCTCTAAGTAATGTCTGACTCCTGAAAGTTTTGGGCCAGAAGTTGTAACTGCATCTTGCTGTGAAATACTATTTGATGAAGATTTTCTCCTCCTAATTTTTCAGATTTGTATTTCTGGTATCCACATCTCTCTGGCAGTGAGTTCTACATTTGAGTAGGGGGGAAGGTTTAGGATGTGTCTTTTTCAAATTAACCTGATGCATGTAGAGGTGAACATGACCATAAATTGCAAAGGCGATGAGTCATTCAAATAAAATTCATCTCAAAAGGTGCCATTCAGTTTCTCTTGCTGTGCTCCTTTGAGACCTGGCATTAACACATGAAGAACTTGGAGAATTGGAAGAGACTTAATAAACCAGCCCTGTATTCTTTACTTTTCTCTTTTTTTCTTTTTTTTTTTTTTTTTGATAAACAATAGTTGATTTAGTCAGTATTAACTTATGAACTTTTAAAGAAATGTTGCTTTAAAATTCAGTTTGAAGTGTATTATTTTAATGCTGTAGTTAACTTGGCCTTAAGCTGGGAGTGGAGTAATCAAGCAAGCTTTCATAACATTTTACATCAGAAAAATCAACATCATGAAGATATGTTTTCCTTACTACATCTGCCTGTGTCTTGTCTATCCTATCAGATATAAGTATTACGATTGGTCTTTCCTTTATTTGATTTTCTCACCCTATACAAAGGAAATATAACATTAGTTATGTTGCGAATAGTGTCTAATTAGTTGTGTAAGCATATGTCACTATGTTTTACACAGTGAGTGCAGAAAATCAGAAGGCCTACAGAATACCAAACCCCTTGTATGGACTACCTGATGCTAAAAGATAATTTATCAAATGCAAAGAAGCAGGGTATTAGGTGTATCATTCTGCCAGGCACATTTGATAAATTCTTTGGCAGTGTGCAAGTACAGTGCTCAGGTTAAAACACCTTCAGAGATGTTATTGTCTTATAGAAAAAGACTACATCAGGACTGATGTATGGCCACATGGACACAGGTGAAATGAAGGCTTTCTGTTTCCAACAGGTGCTGGTAGCACACCCTGAGGGAAGAGGTGTGAGAAATAGGATCTGTGCAGTACCGCTGCCCATGAGTACCCTCTTGGTGCAGCTGTAAAGTTAAAATTTTCAGATAAGGAAAACATCCTGCACATTTTATTTCACATTTTATTTCAATCGTCACTGATGTATCTAGATAGTATTTCTCATTAAACTCGTATTTAAAGTGTGGAAACCTGCATATTTTAATTTCTCTGAGGATATCTGCATTTCCACTTGTTTCTTAACCTTTCTGGGTCACCTATTTGGCCAGGAGTTGTTGTAGGTCTAACACATTGACCTGACATGCACTCCAAGTATGTGCACCTCACATCAGGGCTGTGTCAGGCAGTTTATGAGCCTCTAAATCAGCCGTTCATGGCTGGTTTGATGGCAGCCATGGGACTGGCACACAACACTCCCCTTGAGGAAGTGGGCAAAGAGAGTTTGAAGACACAACCACTAAGATGTATCAAATCTCTGTGGTTAGACCTCAGGTACCCTCCACTTCACCCACTACAGTGAGGCACCTCTGTGCCTGTCATCCTGCACATGTAACCACTTCACAGGGTGAGCCTGGCGAGGGAAACCACAGGCTCAATGAAGACAAACTGTCATTTCAGGATTCACACGGGAATATAACTTATCCTCTGTGTTATACAAACTCAGTAATTGTGCCTGTCAGTGGGTTATTTTACATAGATAGTGCGCATGATACTAGTTGACTCAAGCGACCCTGGAGAGCGGTTCTTCACTGTGAAATATGTTTATAAACTAAGCTTTCTCTTAAGTTTGAATAATGATTACTGTGGCACCAACAGGATATTTTTCAGCTAAAGATGCCCATGATTAGGAGATCAGCTAAGCCAGCACTTTAAATCATCCTGTGGCAGTCCTAGGGGTGGCATCACAGTGCTGCTGCAGGGTTGAGTAGACAGACAGGCTTTTGGCACAGGGTGGTGCAAGCAAACATTTTGGTGTTGAGTTCCTCCTTTGAGGAACAAGGTATCCTGAATGACAAATTGAAGAATGAGAATTCCTCAATTCAGGCATGTGTCTCAGGTCCTCCAGACTCCAGGACTTAGATGTGATTTCACTTGTATGCATCTCTCATGCAGTGTTGGGCAGGACAGGGAAGGGGGCAGAGGAGTAGGAGTAGGATCTACTTGTTCCCTGCTCTGCTAAGAGGCTGTGAACTAGAGTAAGACTGAGAGCTACTGGATCCAGACTGCTGCACCTCTTCACTACAGACTGAGCATATATTTTTATTGCTTCCCAGGTAGAAAAGAGGCTGAGAGGAACAATGTGGGGACTCCTCTGAACTGTTCGACACCCCTGTGTGGCTTTCACAGTAGGGATATGTAATACTGGGGGCATTTCATGAACGTTAGCAACATACAACAAGGAGATGACAATCTATGCCAGTCTATGATCAAGACCCTTTCACAGAGGTGGTAATTCTTTTTATTAAGTGAATATGAAACAAACTGTGCTGGGGAAGAAAAAGGGCAGAGTCTGGACATAATGCAAAGTTAAGTGTTGGTGAAACAGCTTACTCCTGAGGAAGCTGCCACCCTTTGAACCTTAGGTAGCAACTAGAAAGATTCCCAGTGCCTTCAGGTGAGGAATTGCAGGCAGCAGGACTGCTCTGCTGCCCACAGTGGTATGCAAGCCTTGGCAATGGCATAGCTTGCCCCAATCTGGTCTTAGCAATGCCTCTAGATATCCTAGGTGGGATGCATCTCATCTGACCTCAGATGTTAAGCAACCTATGTCTGAGTTTGTTGTCTGGACAGTCTTTACAGTGAGTGAGGAGAAAGAGGCCATACAGCAAACAATGCACCTCATTCAAAGATCTATTGCAAGGAGACGAATTTTGTCCTAGAAAAGCCTTTTTCTCTTTTTCTCTCAGGGCTCTAACAGGAGTCTGTGCAACTAGTGCTGACACAGACACCAGCACTGTAGACATTTCCACTAAATCGCGCTTTGAGTTAATGAACCCTGGTGAACATATCTAAGAAAAAAATTCCAATTTGTGAAGGCATGTGTTACTCCATCTCTGTCTAAGGGCTCCTCCACTGAGGCTACCTCTGTGGAGTCATTGGCACTGGCATTTTTTATGCTTTACCTAACAGGATTATAAATACCCTTAGACATGCCTGTTAGTTCCCAGTTGCATTTAATAGAAGTGTTTGTGTCAGATGGCACTGGAATTTATCAGGTCTTAACTTCTCGTCAACACTATGGTGTAACTTGGTGGACACTGCATCACTATGCTGCCTTTCAAGTCTTGGTAACTTATTGAAATGTTTTAAACCTCCTTGCAAAATTGTATTTCCTTTAAAAAACAAAGAGAAGGAAGTTGAACAAATCCCTGCCCTTAGGACTGTGATGTTATTTTAAATTACAAAATCAAAAGCACCGATTTCAGTAACCTCCACAATTACATATCTTCAAGAGCATAAGGTTTCTGCATCAGGTGCAGTATGAAATATGCTTGTTTTTCTTGCTAGTAGAAGGATTGTGCCATATAAGAACCACCTTAAGTTAATGACACACTGAGTTACATCATCTCTGGGAGTATTGCACTACTGGGCTTCCCAACCCTTTCCAGAAATCTACAGGAAGTTCACAGCTATTCCACATCCTTACTGAAAACACACTGTCTCTTTTCCTGGATTTTGCAGAAAGTGATTGGACTTCGAGCAGCCCAGATGCTAGAGGAATTTACTTACAATGCCAGACTGAAAGCCAGTGATGTCATTCTTTTCATTATGTTAAAACTACTGTTCCATTCACCCACCTCTTCTCAGATCACATTGCATCATTACAGATTCCCCTATGATGACAGCAAAGAGACAGCTCTCCTGAGGGTGACCGTTCTCTTAGGAACCAGAAACTTCTACCAGTTCTAAAATGCCTTATCTGTGAATAGCAGGTATGAGAAGTCAGTACTCAGGGGAGGTCACCTTCTGCAAAACAGCTCACAACTCTCAAAAGGAATGCCTTTCCTGAATATGCATACTCTGTGGAAATCTGTTTGGACACAGAACATAAGCAAATACATAGTCCACTTCTATTACTGTATTCAAGACCAATAATAAGTAGAAGAAATTGAAGGACTCAACTTCTAGGCCAGTGTGAACCACTCTGATTAAACCATATTGACACTGACTCCATCCCTCCTACCAATGCTGTCCTGAAATCATGCCTCTGCCTCATCTGCCACAAGTTCTAACAAGCCACATCAGCCTCCTCCCATGACAGGAATATGATTAATCTATATAAAGAGAAATCTCTGGGTCATAATCTCAGTTCTTACTGGTTTTGTTTGGCTAACTAGTACAGACAGAGTTTTTCATACAGGACAGCAATTTCCTCTTTGAGTGCAATGATATAAATTGAAGCTGTTATAGACCTAGTGGTAGCTGCGTAGAAGGAAATTAACTTTCACCAAAAGAACCAAAAAGTCCAAGGTGGAATCTATTACATCAAAATACCCTACCTGAAACTGAGCAATTAACCCACTTTTTACTCAGTCAGAACTAGCTGCATTATGGCCAGGTGGCCTGAATGCCTGAGCTCAACACAAGCTGCCTCTGCTGAAGGACACTTCTCAGGATTTCCCACTGACAGAACTATTTTGCATTAGAGCTGTGGGTGACAGCTGCACACACCTTTCTACAGCAGAGCCAAAGGGTCGCTAGTTGCATACCAGTTCTGTATTTCCCCAGATGCACCATGAACACATTGTTCTTTTTTGAAAAGCTGTCAAAGTAGTAGCTTTGTATTGTATCTGTGGGGTATTTTTGCAGACCCGTTCCCATTATTTGAAATGGAAAACATTTATCTGCCCAGTCTTCCGTGGGCTGCTTTCACTCAAACAATGTGTGGTTTCTGTAAGGCCTGGTCTCTTTGGTTTCTGTTCTGATATTACAGAAGAACATAATCTACTCTCATGTTTTAAACTTATTTACTGACCGTACACAAGTAGCAGCAATGGAAAAAGGAAAATACGTGGGAGCAGAAATGACAGATACAGTTACATCCTGGAATGAATTTGAGACTGAAGGGAAACATCCATGGGGTGCCCTAGAGGGAGACTACTTTTCTAGTCATGGCAGTCCTCACAGGGAAAGTGTCTCACATCTGTTTTGTCTTCAGTCTTTCTCTTTACAGATTTTCTTGAAATAGTGACTTTTCCTTTTATGAATGGGATTCTGTAACCAGAGCCTTCTCAGTCAAGGAAAAGAGTTGCCAGTTATCTTCCTGACTTTATTAGAGCTAGACTAATAAACTATTATTATTCCCTACTCTAAATAATTGCCTGGAATTTATGGAACACGGTATTTACAGCATATCATTTATTTTGCTGTTGAGTTAATGGTATACTGCAAAAACTAAAATAAAAAGGTGACAGAAGTGTTGTACAGGTAGGAGCACAAAACCAAAAGCAGGCTCTTGCCACACAGAATATCAGTGTTTGCTGAGGACCATCCAAGATCAGCTTCAGGCTGCATCTCTATTCTTGTTAAGAAAGTATGACGTGGATTGCAACAGCCCAGTTGCAACTAGTTATATGCAAAGGAACCTATAAACTCCAGCCTATGACTAACAGGATAAAATTTAGGATTAATGTGGTTTAGAAAATAAGTTTTAAAAACCCCATTCTGATTCAATATATTTTCTTTTTCTCTTCCAGTCTTGATGCAGTACGGTAATATGCTTGTTGTGAGATATTAAAGAAAGAATAGGCCAGTTACAAAGAAGGGAAAGAAGGCAATCAATGAAGATGATCTATATCTCATTCACATTGTTGAATAAATAATAACAGAGGAGGTCTAAAATTAGATTTGAGAAGAAATCTGAACTAGTTGGAACATGGGCTGATTCACATCTCCAGCCTAACCAGCGTACTAGAGAATCAAATTCTCAGCTGGGGTACATCGATTTAAATCAATGGTGCCCTCCTGCTGCTTGCCTGGCTCCTCCTGGCTGGGCCAAGGATGCGTATGCTGAGCAGGGAGAGGGGGTATTGATCCTGCAAATCATTCTCTTCTGGAGAGACTGACCGGTTTTAGGTGATGTCTATTTGCAAGAGCTGCTCTGCATGTTGCAGGAGTGAGCCTTGCCAGTCCATTACTGGACCACAAGGAGGGAAGTCAGCTCCTCAGGTTTGCTGTGCAAAGCCTGACCTCCACACGCTGCAGCTTGTTACAGAACAAGATGGAGTCAATAGCTGACCACAGATATTCTCCATTCCAAGTCCCAGAAGAAGGAGGAAGATAAGTAAGACACCACTTAAGCTTGAAACTTGCACATTCAAATCAAAGATCTGTGGTCTTTTGCAGGAAGAAACATGAACCAGTCTGGCATGTCTCTCCACAATTAAGAAGCAATGAATGCTAATGTGAACTATGTAAGCAGTACCAGTTTGAGGTCTACCCTACTGAATTTGACGATTAAATAACACTAAGGAACACCACCAAAAATGCAGCCTTGCTGACCGATCACATCTGCTTCAGTGCCTGCTTATGAAGTTCTAGATATAGTTCTCTCTTTAGATGCTAGCTGCTCATTTGTTATAAAAGCCCAAAACCACACAACATGAACACTGTGCACCACCCCTCTCAAGTCTTTTAACAACTACCCCCTAAACAGGCATTTCACTTGACTGGTGAGGGTTTCATGGTCCTCATGTCTCTGAGGATGAGTCGATTTCTAGGTTACAGCTCTACTCTTATCTCATTTATCTATCTGGCTCAAACCATGCATGTTAACTCTATAGGGCACCTGAAAGAGACTTCCTTCCAGGCGGCTATGAGCAGTGATTGACGTGACTCAGAACAGCTTCCCAAAAAAAGTACATTGTTCATCCACCCAAAGACAGAAACACTCATACGGAGTAAAGTTTAAAATAAGAGAGGTTCATGGATCTCTGATCTTAAATTTTGTCTGTTCTCTGCAAATTCAGAAACTCAACGTATCTGCAACTTCTGGGCTGGAAGATAGGAGTTGCCCTCTTAATCCCCTTGCTTGTTGCTCAGTCTCCCCAGAAGCAGCTGATTCTCCTATCCTTCCCTTGACCATCAGAGGTTGGAGGTTTGGGCACTTGGGTTTGTATGTTGTCTTTAGGTCTAGAAAAACGAGCCTGTTAACCTGTCTGGGGCTGACAAATCATTTCCGATTGCTCACTTGGTACTCAGTACTTTTCCTGGATATACCTTATCATTAGCCATCATCACTGCTTTTGCACTTCTTAAAGGTAACTTTGATGGATTTCATACAGCTAACAGGACATTTCTAGAATTAAGGCTATGTAAATAATTGCGCTTTGGGTTTTTTTTGTTGGTTTTTTTTTAAATTATTTTGTTTCACTTGCTTCCTGAGCTAAATAAAACCAAGAAAATTACAGTTTTGGGCCAAATGTTGGTATAACCCCTAAAAATCAGTGCTTCCTTAAACAGAAGAAGGCTCTTGGTTATGACACTGAAGTGAGGTGCAGTAAACTGGAGCTGATAACCCTTCTCCTGATTCATAGCAGGGCATGGAATTTGGTCACCCTTGCCAGGTATCCACAATGGGGTGGCTGATGGCTGAAATACTTGTGAATATTATCTCTGAAGTCTCCAAAATATCAAAGTTCACATTTGCAACAATCTTTTCCTAATTTTCATTTGTTTGACATGATTTGGAGTTTGACCCCAACTTGCAAACAAATTCAGATCAAGTGAGAATGCATTTTTTCCTGAAAATGCTATTAGGTCTACATATAATATTGAAACGTGAGGGTATACACATCCCACGTGTCCCAGAAAAAGAGCTTTTCAAAGGCACAGATGGTGGTTGGGTACCTAACTTGCATTTGTGCTTTTGCAAATCCTCTTACTGATGGGCTCATCAATAATGACAAAACTTTCTGAGAAAGAGCAGTATATAAAGCCATTAATCCCTCTTCAATATAATTGCACAGAAAGTCAGATCACTTTACCTATGTCTGAGTGAAGAAAGGGAAAGAAATAGCTCATATGGTTAAGGGAGCCCTGGAAAGGACGGACAGAGGGATGGACATCCATTGTTTTACCTCTTTCCAAGCACCTGAGAATTTCTCACCTTCTGGCAGCTTTATATGTCACTGCTCCTTTTACCAAACGAGTCACATTTACAGGAATTGTTCATTTCGGAGTTGCCTATAATTTGGAAATGCCAATCTGCTTCAATCTCCTCTTCTTTTTGAGTGGGAAAACCTCTCTGTGCTGGCCATGGAGTCAGTAGCTGGACAGAGCTTGTCAGAGGGATGTTTCCATGGGCTCTGAGGAAATATTATCAGAAACAACACATTTTGGGCCAGGGGCCTGCGAGAAGGACTGGGAGAGGTCAAGGAAAAAGTCTGTGGTTGAGAAGGGCTGATAAAAAAAGGAAATGAAAACCAAAGGAGACGTCAATGTTTCTATCAGTTTGTGTATAAAATGTAAAGTTTAGGAGCCAGACTTAATTTCTTGACTGAAAAAGACAGAAGTGATTCATAAGACTGAAAAAGTAAAACTCTTTAAAAAGAAATACCACCTCAAAGCAATGTGTGTTTGATTAGATCAGTTATCTGAATAGAAATAGGAATTATACAAAGAATCAGCAGGGCAGCATCACCGACACCGAGCCAGCAAGAGTCGATTTCTAACCAGGTAACTGCTTCCTCTGGCCGAAGGACTTTGGATTGATTATAATGGTTTACTAAAATGTGTGGCAAGTTCATTACAGTCAAAGGGAGTGGATAACTCTCAAACAGTGCAGATATTTTATTTATGAGTGAATAAAAGAATTTTATAGCTGCCTATCACTAGTCTCCAGTGCCGGAATGGAGTAAAATCAATTCAGAGTTAAAGCAAAGACAAAGATTCGAGGGAGAGGGAAGGATTTTCATAACCTTGTTTTGCTTCCTTTGTTATCATTTCTGTTCTTCAGTTTGTTTCTTCTGGCTTAGATTTCTCTATTTTTATTTACAATTTAAAGGCAAACTGAAGTGTAACAAACACACACGTTTTAAGGTTTTAATAAAGCGATGTGTGGTATCTCTGATGAATGAGGGAACCTTTGCTGCTTGTGGTTTTGTATACAGTTATGGTAAATAACTATCATGCTGATTTTTGTGGTCTGGCCTCTGCTGTGAGTACTTGACCACTGGAGACTCACTTAACCTAAATAACCCAAGCCCGTGTCCAGCCTCAAACAAACGCCACCACAAAAGCTGGGAAATCCCAACCAGCCCTCAGCCATGGCAAAACAGAGCACCCCAGGAGCGACCCCAGGCAAGAGGGTGCCCAGTCTTGGGGCTGGAGTGCCTGCTTTTCGTCCACATTGGGGAGGGCAGCCCTGACAATGCCTAGATGCAGACAGCTTCGTTATGCCTTGGCTTTGTCACTGCGAGATCCCCCTTTCCCCATGGCTGGTTCCTGCCGGCAATCTTAATAAATGAGCCCAAATGGGAGACAGGATGACAGGGCTGAGGCCCTGAGCACAGCTTGCTGCACCTCACAGGGGGATAGCCTTGACAGGGGGCACTCAACCTGAACTGACGCAGCGCGCGAGACCGAGTGTCCCTGTCTCAGTGCATGCCTCGAAAGCACCAGATTCTGGACCTGAGGGGCCTTCATTGAGTGTGATTTCACTCTTCTTGGAGAAATTAGTGTTGAGCTCGTTACCCTGGAAAAGGCAAATTAACAGGACACAAACCAGACAGTGACTTCCACTCAGAATATTCCATTTAAGGTACAAAATGTTTGTGTGTTCTCCTGAATGCTACTAGAAAAAGACTCTACTTGATACTTTTCACTTGCTGGCCTGTAAAAAGGCTCCATGATGTATATACACATATGGACACATATATACAGATATACATGCATATATCTTTCTATATATGTGTATATGTATGAGTACATACGCGTACACACGTATTTATATTTCAGCCCAGAACAGAAAGTAGGGCAATGTGGAGTTTTTTTGTGGAAGGTGAAGGACCCAGCTGGAAGTGTTAATAAAACACAAATGACATGCACAGGGTGGAGGGAAATTTCTCTGAAATTTCACTGAACTTTCTAGGGGAATGTCAGTCAGGGACATATGCAAGCAGTGAACCACAAAGTCAGATGCACGACATTAGCAGGAAAAGGAACTCTCTGGGCAGAGTTCCTTCAGAGCGTGACATTTATGATTCATCTGACTATAAATTTGTGTCCATCTGAAGACAAGATTTTTTTTTTTCTTTTCCTTTGGAAATTTTTCACAGAACATATGCCTTTTTGGCTTTTAGAAAAAAAAAGAAAAAAAAAAGAGTAAGTTTTGGACTTACACGTTTTTTGGAGACTAGTTTCCTGATAAACGCAGATGTTTTCTAGGAGGGCAGCTGACTTCTAAATTAAATTCAACACAGTTAAGTTATTTGCTGAAAAACAGCAACAAACAATTTTCTGAATTATATTTTATGCAAAGGAGTGCTAAAAGGGCTCCAGTAACAACAGGTGATGAAAAGTGCCAACTTTTAACATTGCTTTCCTCTTTTGTTTTGATTCCTCCTCTTATCTACACATCATCAGGTAAGCTAGAACATCTCTCTAGGTGTTTGATTGATAACCAGAGAAGATGTGTGAACAGTTAACACTGGGCTGACCATAGAATGATAAATTAAGGTGTGAGGTCATGCAAATATGATTTCCTCCACTTGTCCTGCAACCTTATGTGTAGCTCAAACTTGACTCAAATATCTGTTTTTAATTCTGTGGTGGCATTTTTCCTCTTTTCTATTATCTTTCCTTTTCCTTTTCTCAGGTCAGGTGGAAAGAGAGAAAGATAGGCTTCCCTAAGACGGGTTGGCAGGTAAGAGAAATAGTCATTGGAAAATGCTGTGATTCAATTGCTCAAAGTAAAAGAGACTGACTGGCTGTTAAGAGACACAAATTGCAAAAACCTAGTGAAGCGTCAAAAAGGACCAAAAGAAGATTTCCTAGAGACCACAAATGGCTGCACAATGGTTGCTGCGAATTCAGAAAGTCATCAAGTTGATGGTAGAATTCTCACAAGAAAAAATCATCTGCAAAGACAGTGGGCAGGTGGAAAGATTGGTATAAACACTTAATTTCCTGCTTAAGCACTTTATTTTTTCTGTTTACAAATGTATGTGTCTTTACTCATAATCTCCCTTTTTAGTAGTTTTGTAGTTTCATTCCTCTTTGAGGAGCTCTGTATAAGAAGAAGATAGCCATCCCAGAGCTCTGGTTTGACTCAGATCCTGTCATGCCACTTTTTCTTCTCAGTTTCCAGAGAGAAAAAACAGAACACAGTTTACCTTCTCTTCTGATCTCCTCTGTAGAGTCCAGGTCTATTCCTGAGTCCAGCCATTCTCTTTCCCATGTTCACCTGTTTTCTTCATCCCCCTTTTTGTGCACAGCCCCTTCCATTCTTTCTCTTCCAGCTTTTAATAAGTGAAACTGGGAATGCATACAAGCAATTGGCTCACAGAGAAACCTGTTGAACTGAGGCTAGAATTTCCCTTCAGGGAGCCAGGGGATTTTGTTGTTGTTTGGGGCGGGGGGGGGTTGGAGGTTTTTTTCACTTACAAGAAAGGAGAGACAGAAGTCAGTGAAAGAAGCCAGTGCAGCTGGCAATGGAGGAATTATTCTGCTGGAAAATACACTTTCTTCTCCACCTCAGTTTTCTAAATTGACCTAAATGCTGAGCCAGGATATGAAAACTGAGGAACTTGGACTGTACTAATTTTTTTTTTTTTCTCAGTTCTTCTCCAGAGTTGAGCCAAACTGCAGAGCCTGTTTTAGCTGTACTGAAGGAGGTGCAGACAATCAATAACATAGCGCAAGAAAACCACATTCTTCCTCTGTCATTGCTGAGGGGTATGCGGACAGATGATAGCTGCAGAGTGATGATGATTTCTTCCTGCTGGGAAAGAAATCATGAACAGAAAGCTTGGTATTTGTTTTATGCCATTTGTTTATCTTGCATTACATACATCTGCGTCTTTGAGAAGAAGTAACTGCAAACAGCTCCAGGCATCAATGTATCGTTCTCAGGAAACAGCAGCATAAGGAACTGACTTCTGTGAGAGAGTGAGAGGGAAGAAATTCCCTTACTGTCTGCTGTGGCTTTGCTCCTGTTGTTATAAATCTAACAGCAGCACAATCATTTTCCTTGGTACTGCACGCTCTTTGCAGCTGAGAGAGAGACACTGCACCAATGCCACAAGGGAAGTCACATTCATCCTCAGAGGCTGGGACTATTTGGAAGGACTAGCTGGATGGTGAAAGGCTTTGGGACAATAAAGAAAAATGGGTTTTTTCTAAATATCTAACTCATCACTTGAAATATCAGGAAGGAGCCCTGACCCATGTATCCCATGGGTCAGCATTAGCTGATTCACAGAATCACAGAATTATTGAGGCTGGAAAAGACCTCTGAGATCATCAAGTCCAGCCTATGACCTAACACCACAACAGCTAAATCATGCCACTAAATGCAGCATCCAATCTTTTCTTAAACACCTCCAGGGATGGTGACTCCACCACCTCCCTGGGCAATCCATTCCAATATTTAATCATCTTTTCTGTGTGGAAGTGCTTCCTAATATTCAACCTAAACCTCCACTAGCGGAACTTCAGGCCATGCCCTCTTGTCCTGTCACTAGTTGCCCAGGAGAAAAGCCCAACACCCACCTGACTACAACTTCCCTTCAGGTAGTTGTAGAGAGTGATATTCATCCAGTTATACATCCAATGTTCAACAGTTTTCATCCTGAGAGCTGCGGTGAACAAACAAATTCAGTGGGCCTTGGGCTTCATAGAGCCATGTGGGAGAGCACTAGAAGCAAATTGACAGTGCTGTTACTGGAGTTCATTGAAAGTGTGATGACTGCACATTGCAGGAAAGTTTGGTAAACACGGCTCGTTTTGAACAGATCTCTCTTGGTATGGCTGGAACCCCTATTTCCATACAGAATAATCTAGGAAGCACTTTTTCAAAGCAAAGTGTTTTGCCTTTGGAGTAATAATTGCATTAGTTTGGGTATTCAGCACTCTGAATCTCTAAAGCATGGTAAAACACGCAGAAACAAACTGGTAATGTCTGAGTAAGTCTTTGTTCACTTAAATTTAGGCGTTGTATAGAATACTATAGTGTGCAAACATACTTCTGTGGCTGTCTTGGCTCCTTCCAAGAAATGACATTGTGTTCCTAGATGAGCAAATTCTGATTCAGGTTCTGTAGAAAGCAGTTTTCTGCTGCTGGTTCATAGTTTTCACCAATCTGATCTTCACATGGAAGATGTCCCTCTCTGCATTTGCAAGATTATGAGGAAATTAGACAGACTTTTTTCATTTTACCTCTATGAATTATTTCTAGGGGAGCGAAGTCATACCTTTCTGTTTGCCTGGTACTTACTGGCTTAAGGCTTTAAGCCAATATCATCACAATTTATATGACAACTTGCTTAAATTCTTATCTGTGCCAAAGTGCTCTCCTGGTCTGAAGTGAGCCCCTCTGGATCTCCTAAACAGAGAATAATTTGTTTGACTTGTACAGCTATGCTTTCATCTCATCTCATGAGCCATCTCATTTCTCCCATTTCACTTTCACTGCTATGTCTTCCCTTAGACCCCCAACATATAACACCCCAGGCAGTGCTAGTGGGAGAGGTCCCTGTGGTTTAGACAACAGACTGCATTTCCAATGCAAAAGTCCAGCCAAGCTATACTCACAATCACTATCATCTGAACTGGGAAAATCCCTGAGGCAAAGCTCTGTGGAGCTGACAGGGATGACTGGTGGGCTGAATTACTACCTTACAGCAGTTTGCTCAATACCCTCCCTCCCTTGTCTGGAGAATATGCTTTAAGTCCTCCATAAAAGATCAGTTGCAAAATCTTCTGACACACGAGTAAATAATGGAATAGCTGGAATGAATCAGAGCCTTAGCTTACACTTTATTCACAGGGACTCTGCAAAATCAAAGGGGCAAATTGATCTGACAACATCAAACTGCTCAGTGTACAATGTATTAAAATGAATTTCTTGTTAGCTGTTAGAAGCAGCATCTTGATTAGTATCTCTGTACTGAATGTTTTCCTGGGGCTGTGCCAATGGTGCCTTGTTGTCTGATTTCAAAGGACTGTAATTGAGTGATAATTGCAAGTTCCTATTTTGAACCAACACTATCTGCAAGCCGTGATAAACTTCATAACCATTTAGCCAGAAATCTGAGAAGTCTAAACAATTTATTTACAAAGAAAGACACAGACATCTTTTAACATACTAGACCAAATTGCCGGTCCTCCACAGCAAGGACAACATGTACATCGGCATTTAGATGGCGCCAATTAAGAGCATGCTGTAGTTTGTTTGGTTTATTAAAAAAATTTTTTTTCCTCTTTGACATGGTCTACATTAGCCATTTGTACAAGCTTCTTCCTGTCTGCACAGCAAGAGTAGTTTTGCTGTGGTTTTAGACTTATGAAGTCTAGTCAAGGTAATATCTGATTTTAGCCACTTGGGATTTCTTGTGCTATGTTCAGTGAAGAGAAAATTAATTCTAAAGTGATAGATAAGGTTGAGGGAGAATAAAGCACAATGCAGAAATGAAGAAGAGTGTTATTTAACTTATGGATGCGATGATGCAGTCTAGTTTTCTTATGATTTTCGCATTTGGCTGTTGATGTCTCATCTGGAAAAAAACAGACTTATATACAGGCTTGCCCCTTCACCTCAAGGCTTTGTGGAGAGTAGCTTTCAGTAGTAAAGAAATGGTTAGTAAAAAGAGACCTGAACACCTACTACTGCACAGACTGACACTAGCAGTATACACACCGTGCACCTTGGGTATCGAATTCCTGCTGTACTTACTGGAGATATAACCTATAGAACTTACCTCAAGGGTCAAATTTTAAAAAAGTGTTTCATCAAAGTTCTAGAATAGTAGAAAAATAGGGCTGAAGGAGACTAGCAGCACCATCTGCCTTGAAGACCTGTGTAATTTTTGGCTGGTATTTCTCCAGTCTGTTCTTAAAAGCCTCCAGAGCTGATGGGTCCATCCTGCTCAGATTAGCCCTCTTAGAGGTGTGTTGCCTTTAGTGTTCAGGAAGGCCTGTCTGTGCTGAACCTGACCCTCCTATTCTGCAGCTACTGCCTACCTCACTTCAATTTTACTATCCAAGACTGTAGAGAACGTTTCATTTTGTTGCAGCAGCTTTTTTCATGCTAGATGGCAGTAAGCCCTCCCTCTAATCTGCTCTAGCTGAAACCACCCCGGACTTTTTGCACTTTCCTCAGTCAGAAAGGACTGACTCACCAGCTCATGCCACCCACTCTGCTGTAAGGACTGAAAGACAGGGTGGGGATCTTTGTGGGGGCTGGGATGGACACCTGTGGGTGATAACCCCCTCCAGCTGCCTAGCAAAGCCTGCTGGAGCCTGTTGGTCAGTGATCAGCAGTGATGGCCACGCTGGGCTCTGTTGTGAACACGACTCCCCTTGCTTTCATCATGACTGGTGTATCAGGAGAGCATGGGAAACCCTCATGTTTCTTATTCCATCCTTACCACAATCTCCAGGTTTCAGTTGGAGATAATTTAAAGGAGTTATCAGCATTTAGCCATAAAGGAAGCAGCAGGCTGACCTGCCTTTACGAATGCCCAGCCTGTCTGGGGTCAAGAGTGCAAAAGACTCATGTTCACTTGTCTCTAACAATACAGAAATTGATTTGCAGGTCCAACCGGTTATATTTATCTATTTGTCCAGCAGGAGTATACTGTGCTTGCATGTAGGAAAGGCACCTCTGAAGCTTTTAAATGGATTTCTGCTCTGGGTAATACTCCTTCCATGAATTATATCTGTTAAAATATCACGCCTCTTGGCCATCAGTTTCTGTATACTTTAAACCACATGGTTCATACTAATATCAGAGTACACTTACCATACAGACTGTTTTGCAGAATGACCAACTTTAAAAAGTCTCTCCTTTAGAAGAAAATACAGGTCTTCAAAAGGCCACAGTTTCAAATAATTAGAGCAGCATAGCTGTATGCTCATCTAGTTTTCAAAGAAATCTGAGTCAGAAAGCTATCTGGTTTGTGTGACAGTGTGATAGAGTCTTTCTGTGTTTCAGCCTTACAAGCTTTTAAAATGACAGTTCAAAATTAGATAGTTTTGTTGTTTCTCTATAACTTGCTCTCTTACAGAGAAGAATTGACTCAGCCTGTGTTTCATGGAAGATGAGACATGTCCAAGTTTGCTGCAGACTCACCCTGATAGGCCGGTTTGGGGAGACTTGTAGTGTGTCTTTTAGATTCAATCATCAATCTCTTAACTTTTATACTTGGCCACACGTACATTGAGAAAACCAGATGAAGTAATCAATTAAGACATGCTTCTTTGGAAATTGAAGATGTTTTCTCCATTGAAGTTTGTGAATTGCTTTAAGAAATCAGCATCCATTTCAAAATAGAAAATACACTTTTCCTTATGAAGTGTGAGAGGCATGGGTGAATCAAGTCCATTTTCCAATGCTAACTATTATAGAAATTAGCTTTTAGAAGAATCGTCTCTGCAGCCCTCCCCACCCTTTTCTCTCTCTCTCTGTCTGAAATGACCGCAGTCTCCTAAATTAAAACTGAACTCACTCAAACCACACATTTAGCTGTTGCCATCTTGCCTTCAGTTCTTCTCCGTCATATACATCATGCTGCTACTTCATCACATGTGCTTGGAAATTACTGAAATCTCAGCTGACTTTGGAGCACTGTTTCAGGAAGAAAATTGTCTGACACACATTTTATCATGATGTTTTCTGTTAGGTTTTCCTTTCTGAAAAATGGGCAAGATCTTGTTGGACCTGAGTCGGGCAAGACGAGGTAAAGAGGAGGGAGAAACTACATATTAACAACGATTATACTAAACACGGCCTTCCATACCAAAATGTCAGCAATGAACTCCACCTCCAGCTTCCATGCCTGAGGTTTGTCTGCCTAATTAGCCAACATGGAAGTTCTTTTTTTTCATGTATGCCCTTTGGGGAAGCTTGGCTTTAAGTCCAAATATTGTGGTCACTCTCACTATGTTTTTCTCAGAGTCGTGCTGATGTAGCTGTCTTAAAATAATTGGAGCTTTTAAAGGAGAACAACAAAAAACTTTTTTACTTTTTTCAATATTTTTATTATGGAGGAACAGGAAAGCTTTTCTTGGCTTCCTCCTTGGAAAGGCTTGAAGGGGTGTGTGTGTATATTTACATATGCATATATATTTAAATATTTAGATGGTATCTGTGGCTGATAATGGGATAAGGAGCGGAAAATAGGATCTTAAACCAGGAAGTACTAGGCAAACTCTACAACGGGCCATGTTGTGCACTATGGTTGTGTTAATGAAACATGAGGACTAACCAAGGCCAGCTTCTCCTAGGGGTCAGCCTTTCTGTGTTCCCTTCATATGGGGATCAGCTCAGCCCTCATTCAGGGGAGTGTCCCATGCATGTGCTGGACTCCAATGCTTTCACTGTCGTCTGCACTGCAGAAAGCTGAGTCCTTGGCCCCACTTCAATCTTTGAGGTGTTGGGGCTGCTCCCATCTCCATCTGGGGAGTTGTTGGGGCTGCTTCAGGAGCAGGCAAGAGTTGCATCTCCACCCTATGGATGCCCCACCTGCTGTAGAATATGGTAGTGTCCCCTCCTGCAGCACCCCATGGCTGAGCCCTGAGCCTGGCCACCCCTCCACTGGTGGCACACAGCATTTGCTGCAACACAGGAGGTGTCTAATCTGACCCCCTTAAAATAGCTACTCTCCTTTGTGTTTATCTTGGCCCAGGTGACTCCCAAACATGGCCTGTTTTTTCCTAAAAAATAACTGCACATACAATGTACGTCATAACATTTGTCTTCAAAACTAGCAGAGATCTGAACTCATGGAGTGAAAGCAAGTTGCAAAGTCTCAGAGTTACAACACAAAGTGACTGTTTACTGTCTTTATCCAAGTGAAAAATATCAGCTGGTTTGGTTTTTTGGGGGGAGGGTTGTGGGTTCTTTTTTTTGTTAGCCATTTAACAGTATTTTATCTGAAACAGGAAACGAGGGTTACAGTCAGGCTATAGGGTCTCCCAGATCACTGAGGAAAACAATAAACATACAGACAGCAAACCCTTGGAAAGTGAGGAGGGAAATCTTGCCTCCACAAAGACTAAATCAATTATTTTTCTGTAAGAGAGCAAAGTGGATGAAAGGGGACTCCAGCCATGACAGCGAGCAAGAACCTGACCTAATGTGCAGCTTCGTATGAGTGATATGATTCCTGGTGTGTGCCTGTGTGAGAGGGGGACAAAGAGGGAGGAAAGTTCTGAGGTAGATAGTTGTTGGCAAAGCCCAAGGTCCTCCCCAGCACCCTTTGGAATCAAGAAAATGTTATTAACTTCTTAAAAGTTGTGGTGAATCCAGCATTCTCAGAAGGGATCATGCTGCCAAGTCTCTGTCAGTTTGGAGTTCAAGCATTTAATCAATTACATTTATATTGCCAAGGTTGTAAAAAGAAAATAGCTGCTCACTTCTGTGCCCTGTATACCAGTAGCGATGTTTGATTTCTGTGGTGAAAACAATTTAAAGACACACCATTTACACCAAACAGCCTGTAAACAAGCACAATTTATCCTGAAAATGATGTTTCCAGGGTTGGCTTTAGTCAGTCTCAGTGCAAGTAAGAAATACAGGCAACATCACTATTTTTTTTCACTTAGAAAATTAGCTTGACTGCTTTCCATGGGGAGCATGTAGCCTTTTCCACCTTCCTCTCACTGGAGCTGCCCAACAGCCCAACCAAAGCTGGTCCAGCTCAACCCAAGACCACAGTGCCTTGATTAGCTTTATTCCTGAAGAAAAGAACAGTCCTCTGCTGAAGCCCCAGACTGGTGGAAGGGCTCCCATGAGGCTGGAAAGTGGGAGACATTGACTTGCGGGCACTGCAGGGCACTTCTAGCACCCACTTACTGCATCACATATGTTGCATGGCATGCTTTTATTTCATGGCATGATCAAAAAGTGAACATTGTCTTGCATGCGCCATAAGGACATGTCTGCCAGTGAGTGTTTAGAGCATCTCTCATACAATCATTTAGGTTGGAAAAGACCTTTAAGAATACCGAGTCCAACCATTAACCCAGCACTGCCAAGTCCACCACTACATTGACTGATACACTGAGGAAATTTAGTGATATATGCCAGATTTTATTGAATGAGTATGACTTAAAAACGGCTTATTCCTTGTTAAGCATCCAGGAGATCAATAGTTCTTCGGCAGCCTTCTACATCCCAATGTGAAGAGTTTGCACATCTTAGTAAACAAGATGCCATTTTTTTTCCTTAAAAAACCAGTAAAATTTTACACTACTAATTGTGACACAGTTTGTAGGTTAACAAACCAAATAGAATATCACCCAAACCCTCCCAAATCCTGTCTTTCTGGCAAATTGTGTCAAAATTGCTGCTTGGCACATCAGCATTGCTTTCATTTTCCACTGACTGAAACGAAATAAAAGCATAAATTCATCATTTCTTTGTAAAAGAGTCCAGAACATCCCTGGTGACTGCAATGCCTCCATCCTAGCTCAGGACACATGAGACACAAAAGAAAATGGAGCTGAAATAAAGAATGGCAAAATAGTGTTACAACATCCCAGACTACAGAGTACAAGAAGGCTCTTGTTGCAGATAAAAGGCAGAATTTCCTGTTGTGGAAAAGGCAGCTTAATAGTAGAGGTTCTTCTTTATGTTACATTACACGAAGTTGAATGTGGGCTTCACTTTCTCACTGTGAGGCACATAGTGTAGAGAACATCTAGATGCATGTTGCACATAACTTTCTACTTTTCTAGTGCACATGTTGAATGCTTTCACAAAAATTTTAAAGGATTCCTTCTAGGACTGTTTTTTCAGAGTTCCCATGAATATTCCATTTGGAAAGAGCCGGAATTATTACCATATTCTCAGGGAACATGTATGCTGCTGTGTGGGATCAGGTTGTTGCTCAGTAAGATACTTCTCAAGCTTGTAAAGTTGGAGACAGTGAGGAAGGGATACTTTGCCCACACATGGGTGTCTGATGCTGTTTCAGGTGCCCTAGGGCATCTTCTTGGATCCAAGCTGGTTCTCCAATGAGTGCAGGACTTCTCTAGCTCACATCCAACATCCTGGCAGGGATAGCTTGAATGCTACAGGGCACTTCAAACAGACAGCAGCAGACTAGGTGGACAGACAACCACGCACTAGATGCCTGTGCTCAAGCAACAGACTCCTGACACAAGGGCAATTTTAACACCTGGTAAAATAAAGTGACCTGACTTCAAGCCTGATCAGGCTCTCACAGAGTCCTTATTTTCTAGGGATTTTCTTTGGGGTGATGGAGAAATAGTTCAGCTCATAATGCTGATAGGTCAGCGTGTGGATACCTTACGTCCCATGCTTTCAAAGAAATCATCTTGTCAAAGCACTAAGGCTAGTAGGATTGTCTTCTTGGTGATGCAAAAGCTTCTGAAACAGAGAAAATGCTTACACCAACCATGTTCTGCACCTGAGGTAGCTGTGAATATATGTGCAAAGTTCAACCAAGTGGAGCCTGCTAGAGGCCCTGAGAGCATAAGGTAAATGCTGGCCCCACTGGGAAGCCCATGTTGCCACATTCTCAGGATGGTGTGTGTCCTGAGTTGGCTAGCTCTAGCTCTAAAAGGAGATGATGGGGTATCCACCTGTCCAGGCATTGTACTAATGACTGTGATTTAAGGATGCAAGAACGTTTGGAAGAAGTGTAGGCATAATTTACAATTAGCATTGCCTGAGCTGTTGAAAGGGCTTTCAGGTAACCAACCCACACAGACGCTTGTTGCAAAATACTATATAGGATATAATCTTAATTGATATAATCTTAAAAAACATAGGCTGTTTTGGAGTATATATCAGCTCAATAGAGACCACTTAATGTCACATGCTCTTAGTTACCTTACTTTCAATCCTCTGTTGGTGTTTCTGTGCTCTCTGTGTGTCTGGCAGTAAATCCCTAAGGGCAAGGACCTTTTCTCACTCAGTGTTTATTGTAGACAGAGGCATTGGTCCCAAATGAGTCATGAGGTGTTAATGTGATTCTGAGTAGGTATAAGGATGGGTCATCTCTAGTTTTGAGCAGGTATAATCACAAGTTTGAAGAGATCTGTGACATCTCACCCATTTAAGGGAGTGGAATTTGGCTCATTACCCATGTAATTCTCTGTAATGAGAATTAGCCATCCACATGAGTTAGCCTGGAGACATTAAAGTTACCATAAAATTTCCCCCATAACTGAGAAACCACAAGCTTTGTTTATGAATTCCCAACAAAGTTGAGCGTGTTTTCTGTTTCTCTTTAACTAGGAGAATAGTAATATTACATATCCTGAGATAAAGGGCAGAAGAAAAGGACGGGCTCTCTCTGTCACCATTTGTAAACATCCCTTTAAAAGTTCTGTACAGGACTTTAATTCAGAGTGGGTGGATGCCATCCTGTTCTCAGAAGTCACAGGAGAACATCTCTCCTCAGAACACCCCTATCTACAGGTATTGCATGAGATCAGAAATCACCTCTCCCTTGCTACCTATGCTCAAAACCAATAAAATACACCATTATATGCATTTGATGCACTTTTTTTTTTTTTTTTTCTGTGACAGAAGTACTGGGAGAAATCAAATTAGCAGAAGAGTTTCCAGCCTGGAATAATCTGACTTTGTGATTTCTGAACACTAACCTCCCTCCCTCACATTGGCAAAACCCATCAGACAACATCTAGGGACTCAGCTGATAATCACACCAATGCTGTCCTAACTGAATGGCTGCTGTTGCCTTAACTTTGTTTCAGCAAAGCATAAAAAGCCTACTTCTTGCTCTTCACTATAGAAGATGCTGTAATTTCCTGTTGTTTTCTTAACAAGCAGAGCTACCTACCAAGGAGCATTCCTGGGGATCCGGATGAAACTGCCTCCCAGGTTAGACCTTGCAGGCAAATAACCCACCCACATCCTAGGAAATACATAGCCCTGGGCAGGGCTTTGGATGACCCTGGAGCAGAGGGGTGATAATTCACACCATGTGCAGGTCTGACACCTTCTTTCGTCTCTTCCCTATTGAAGAGAACATGGCTGGAAATGCACCTCCTCGCATCTCTTTGAACTTTGTTAGTTCCTTTAGATTGGATAAATGCATCGATAACTATGCAAACGTTTGTTCCCACATGGCAGCTAAATCTCAGCTATCTCTATTCATGATGGAACATGCAGTAATCATGCTTTCTACTTACATGTTACATTCCACTTTTTTCATTGTCTGTACCTCCATGCACTTTGTGACCTGGGAGAAATGTATATAGTGATAACTACTAAATGTGTGTACCTTCCAGCACAGTGGGCCTGAATCTAATTCCTACAAACTGAATGATATATGAAACTTGAGACTTGCCCTGTTACTTTTATTTTTTAGCTAAGTCATCCTTACTGGATCCTACCATCATTTGTACTGGGCCAAGAGGACTTCTAGTTTGACTCAGTGGACCATTTTTTCTTATAAAACTCAATGACTTAGAAGGTGAGTCCAGCACTCCCCAGTTCCATAGGACTGTGGGGTTTTTAACCCTGATTATAAAAGATGTTACTAATCCTGGTTAGCCAAAGTTGTTTCTACGTGAGCTGTGCAGCACCTGGCTTTGACCCTTTGAACACGTACAACATTCAATACATAAAAACAGAAACGGAATTAACCTTGTTGTGGAGAAATTGAATTTGTGGGAATGTGAGAAGACTACATCACCTTGCATCCAAATTTGCACCACCTATTGAACTCCAATGAAATTTGTATTTCCCGTGAAATATGATTAATTTGTCTGGACAAACTAATAGTGAAACATTTAAAACTCTTTAGTCTTTATTACCCCCTAACTCTTTGTGTCATGCTTCAAAACAATTCACTTCATCAAACCTGCCTGTTTGATATAAAATTTGGATGTTTCATCAAAGCACTCATTGAATGTACTGTATATTCAATCACAAGCAAGGAGCTTGTGTTTCAAACATGGTATCTAATACTCTGCAGCAAACTGCCTATTATCACTGTGTACAGTAAAAGAAACTTAATTCTATATTACAAAGTCTTACATCACAAGATTTTTTAAGAATTAATTGGAAAAAGAATTGCCAACTATGTGATGGACTGGTTGCTGCAGCATTGCAGTTACAGAGATCTGCTGGTGAGACACTCCTGCAGTCAAATGAAGGCAGAGTTGTTATATGGTCCCAGGTATCCATCCCACTTCGTCCTGCTTCCTTTGATGGGTCAAGAGGAATGGGCCTGGAGTATCAGGACGGAGGTGAGCTGGCACACATACTGTCAGAAGGGCGCTGTCCCCAGGTTGCCTGCCTCTGTTTTGCCTGCTGCTGTGGGATGGGGAGTGAGGGAAAAACATCCAGTTTTGGATGCAGCAGAGCTGATCCTCCTTGCAGAGCTACTGGCAGCCTGACTGTTCAGCTCAGAAGTGGCTGGTGGTGAGCCTGTAGGTAGCTTGTAATTTGTGGGATGTGTTTCTGAGACTTATTACAAGACTGACTTTTAATGGTAGCTGTGAAAATCCACTGGCACAGTTCCCTGATAATCCACTCTAGTCCTTTGCTTCAATGTGGGAAAACGATGCTGAAAAAATGTTGCAAAGCTCAGAAAATCAAAAATATTCTTCTTTTGGTTTTCAGCTTCTTTTAACAACAAATGGTATTTCTTAGGGCTGCATTTTCTCTTTCTGTCCCTCTTCTCTCACATCAGCTTCCTCAGAAAGAGAAACATTTTGTTGACTCTTCTCAAAATACTGTGCATTACTTGAGCAAATCTTCAGCCCTGTGATTTAGAATTTTAATGAATAATGAAACAGCAACCAACCCAGCACTTCTACTGGAACATTCACATGGAAAGGGTGTCAAGGAACAGCAGCTTTACACAGCCATGCTGCTAATTAGGCTCTGGGAAAAGCAATACCATTATTGGAAGAATAGAATATATTGTCCTTTCTCCATCAAATCTGTAGAGAAAAAAATAGGCTGAGGTTACGAGCATAATGGTATGCAAGAGAAGGTAGCATGTGGGCAGTGCAGGCATCATGACACTGACTGCTTACCCTCCAGCCAAAGCAGTTGCTTTCTTGGTTTCCTATTAAATGTGTGGGAGTTGCATGGAAAGAAATGGCACATGGTAGCAGGTACGTAGGGATGGATGGAGTTGGATCCTGCTGCCAGCCAGTCTAGCCTCACTGACGGTGATGGCACTGCTGCAATTTGTGCCAGTTAAGAAGCTGGCTTGTAGACAGCAGCCTGTATTCTCTCAGCTTTAAAACCATGTGTAAGGCTATATAACACACACAAAAAAAGAGAGATCTAGTCCTCTGCAACTCCCTCAAGTTGGCTTCAAATCCCCTTTTTGGCCCTGCTGGTGCCACCGTGGAGATTACAGATTTGGAAGAGCCTGAACCCAAACCCTCGGGCCCTGTTTTCTCTCTCTCTTCACAATCTTCAGACAAGGCAGCGGCATGTGTTGCCCCTGGACTTGCTGCCCTAGAGCAGTAGCTGCCAGTGGGTACCTCCCAGCATTTGGAATCATTCAGTTCTGCTGGGAAGACCTTCTCACTGCTTTTTTTGTGACATCATTCACCCCCAGGCTTTCTGTAGGACAGCAGCACAAGGGCTGCGGGGTGGCTTATAGAGAGCTGCTCTGTACAGGGAACTGGCATGTTGGTATTATCCTGAAACTTCCGTTCTGGTGTAATACTGGAGCACACAGTTATTCTGTTATATTATTATTATTTTAAACATATATATGTTTTTGATGCAGTTGATTCCAAAGGGGCATAAAACACATAAAGAAAAAATGGTGTCTGTGTGGAGATGACTCGTGCCATTGTAATGTCATCAGATGAAGCTCAGTCTTTAACTCCTGCAGTGTGAGCTTCCACTGGGCACTAGCTCTGCACTTACAAGCATGTGCCTGATACGGAGGAGAGTAAGGTTTATGTCTTCAGATTGGATCCTCCTTCCAGCAGAGCAGGTGTACTGTTAGGTTGGGTGGGCATGAGCTACATACCTAGAGCTGAGAGACTGGGTCACTTGAGTTGGTTTGTCCACCTGAGGAAGCAATGTTCCCTCCTTCCTTCCCTCTCCAAATCCATGCTCAGCAAGGATTGTTATCTCAGACATAGCACTGGGCTCTAGCATGGCTTTTGTTGCTATGGGACTGTGTTCTGACCTAACCCTAATATCTACCTGGTTTTACCCACAGAGGCATGCTGGCTGTAGTGCCTTTGCTGCTTATCTGATACTCTGCCCTGGGTGTGGAATGCTCATGCTGATTTTTGTTTGAAAGCTCTTGGGCATTTCCAATGCACAATTCAAGTATTGTTTTAAATTACCAAAATTTTTTGCAAGATATGAGATCTATGTCCTGCCTAGCTCTACAGGCAGCTCCTCTGAGTTGTGAATCAGAAAAAAAGAAGTCTGGGTACAATAGTAATTCTACCTGTCATTATGGAGCAGTAATTACTGTGCCTGTTTTACTGGACCATGATGTCTCTTGCCATCCCCCAAACAATATTGCTTCTAGCTAACTGAGAAACCAACATGGAATGAAACACCTGTATGCTGTGTGAAATACACACAGCTGGAAGACGTTCTCTGGAGACCCATCCGCACTACTTGCCAGTGTCTTTACTGAGGGTGAACTGGAAGAGGAATCCATTAAAAAGAACAGGGGAAGAAAATCAATAATATAATTAGAAAACATTATAAGAGATAATGATGCCAATTAAAGCGTAATTCACCCATTTACAGAGAAGCTTGGACTGACTGGTGAGGGTGAAGAGGTGCAAGTCCCTGTAGCGCATACATCCTGCTTTCCCCGGCACTGGGCTGGCACCGTGCCCAGCACCACGCCACTGCAGCACGCCTCAGTGCTGTGCCAGTAATCGATGGGTGCCCAAGAGGAAGTCTAACAGGGGCAAAATTTCTCCTCCTGGTCTCAGCAGGCCAAGGCAGTAGCATGGCTTGAGGCAGGCATGGCTGAAGAGCTGCTGCGCAGGTGTATGGGGTAAGGTTTCTGGATGCCTTGGCTCATTCATACATGTGAAAGAAACACCACCCAGAAACACCCCAGAAACAAACAGAAAACCACAGAGCACCTGGAGGAACTCTTGCTCTGCTGTCCAGGGAAAAAAGTGAAGAGACTTTTGGTGAAGAGCTCCTGTCTGAGGAAGGGTCTTGAACAGTGCTCCAGAGAAGTGTGTGATGTCTGATCCATTTGATGTTTGGAAAATGGAGATAGTTTGCCAGCTCTGTTTATGTTAGCAGAACTGCTCAGCAGAAATGTCCGTTCTTCCAATCAAAGCAATTCACACAGTCTCAAAGATTTTGGATTCAAAGGAGTAGTAGCATGCTAAGGAGAATGTCAGTTTTAGCTAATGCCAACCACACAAGAAACTCCTTCTTTAGATTCCTGTCTTTAAAAATGGATGAAATAACTTCCAAATAATATTAAAATCTGGGGAATGGTTTTGAGTAGGCTGTGTAGTGCTCTGCATGGCATAAATGCTTATATGTTATTTGTGGGTAAAGAAGCAGCAGATACATAGTAAAATGTATGAAGCATCTGACATTACAAAAGAAAGTAACTGAAGCTCTATTTTATTTTATTTTACTGTGAAGAGGAATTCCACTCCTGAGCTCCCAACAAACTCCTTTACTTTCTCTGGCTGGGGTCAAGTGTGATGATGCAAAATTTAAATTGTCTGAAATTTACTAATGATTATTTGCTATCAGAGTAGGAGCTTTTTCAGCAGCAGAATATTTTGAGGGCTTTAATTTTCTTGATATTACTTTTCATTATGCTTTTCTTCTAAGCCCTTTCCTTCTTACCTTCAATGGGAGAAGAAGAATTGAACAAATTAGGAGAATCTGTTTCATTACTCAGTGGCAGCTCTTTCCTTTTCACACGCTGAGCAAGGAAAACCACTGTATTTTTGTATGTATGCTTCATGTACATACATGATATGTGTACTAACTTAACATCACTAGCTCCACTCACGGAGGTGAAGTTGGTCAATCTGTAGTGTGAAAGTCTTCATTTTGGCCTCTGTAAAATTTTCACTTTTCTCCACTCACTGTGAAATATTGTCAGGAGTTTGAAGTGATAACAGGGAGAATACCTTATGTGCTGTATTGCTCTATTCTTGCCTTCAGTTACGACTGCTTCATTGTTTTAGTGGCTATCTTGATCATAATGGAAGTTAAAAGCAATTTCCACCATTTCAGTGCCAAGTCCCCTTTTTTCTCCCCTTACACCTATAAATTTTCTCTTTCTAACTGAAGTCTTCCCCTTGGCATTCAGCTTAAATACACAGGTAAATATTCACAGTACTAGGCCTTAACTGTGCAGACATTTTGTTCAAGGAAGCAGTTATCTTACATCTGTTGTTCAAGAAAACTGGTACTGGAAAGTGGTACTTGTCCCTTCTTCTAGGTCTTGGATGATCCTTCTCTTTTCTTTCTTCCTCACAGCCCATCATACGCACAAGAGAAACCAGCACTTTATACACCATTCCTCTGAGGCTATTGATATTCCCCCCTTCTTTTTCCCTCTCAATCTCGGCTGATGCTCAAGGGGGAGGAAAGCACTTAAGTGTCTCTTTTGGGGCTTAGTCTACATTCCTCTCAAATCTCTAGGATGCTAAAGGGGGCCTGTGGGGGTTTATAGTAAATAAAGTACAGTTTTAGTGTTCATTAGACATCCCCCCTGTCCCCTCCTCTCTCTCTTCATCTCTTTGACTTGTGCTCTCATCAACAAACAAAATGAGTTCACAGCCAGTGCAGTGGATGAGGATGCAGCAATGGTGTTTGGAGTATGGCCTTTGTGTATAGGAAAAACACAATGTTACCTCTTTCTCTGTCCAAGTACATGTCCTCTACGTGAGCTGGAAGAGTGAGTGGAGCAAACTGAAGAAATGTGGGGCAGGGAGATGCTCTTATCCCACAGGGAAGCAGGAGAGCCTTGTGTGGTGACTTGGCCCTTCTTGCGGCCTCAGGAAGACATATGCTTTAGCTCTGCATCTTTTCTAATTTTACTGTAATTATCAGGACTGTTCCAACTCAGCTGGGTGCTACAGGCAGGAGGTAAAATGAAGGCATGATTAAAATAATTGCTAGGTGTGGCCCATCCTGTGGTGCTCAGGCAGCTGAGGGAGCACCATGCCATGCTCATGTGAGCCAGGAATCAAGCTCTTATTGCTCCTCTGCACAGAGGCTGCCCAGGTACAAATGTGGTAACAATCTTCTGCAAGGCATGAAAGGCAAGGTTGTTGCTGCCATCGAGGTTAGGAAAAGTGACAGGAAAGAAATATCAAATGAGAACTGAAATCAGTGGTTTTCTATACATATGTCTTTTGATTTGAGAACTGCCTAGCCAACCACAAATATCCTTTCTGAATAAAGCTCCCATTTATCACATATACATACATGACTCTTAGCATGTCTTTCAAAATACTGCAGAAACAAGGCAAATCCCAAATTCTTAGTGGTTGTGTGTTCAATGACCCATAACCTTGTATGTGTTTTCAATTACACTGACTCAAGCTGAATACTTCTTTTTTGTAGTTGATTTCAAATTGCTTGTTTCCCTGGAAATATTAAAAACTGGCAGGAAATACATTACCTGGAAATCACTTTTTTTTTTCTTTTCTTTTTTCTTTTTCTTTTTTTTTTTTAAACCAGAAGAGTAGTTAGAAAAAACAGTCATATGGTTTCTTTCAGATTTTGGGATACTAAAGTATAGTTAATAAGGCTCTTAGATGTGCTGCTTATGGATTTGCTGTTACAGTCCAGTATCCCATTCATATCTCTTTCCATCTCTAATAATCTTGCTGGAGAATCTAGGAGGGGAAACTCCAGCTATTAGGCCAGCAGAAAAATGAGAATCAGAATAGCCTATTAAATTTTATGCCATTCTGTATTCAAATTCATACTCTCTAGTTGATCAAGATATGTTCCTTGGTCAGTGCTTCTCCTTTCAGTCCTCCTTTTTCAGCTGCAAGATGTCCTGATTTTATTATATTTATGCTGGCCAGCTACAACCAAAACCCAACTTCTCTGAACTTCCTCAGCAGGCCAAGTGTGTCAGGGTTTATTTGAAAAACAGCAGTACTGTGTATCATTCTGCATTAACACATTGCCCTCCCAAATCACACTGCTCTGACAAGCAAACACAGTCATCCTTGGACACTAGTGATCACAAAGAGCTTCTGTACTCCCCTTCTGAGCTATATTTCAGAAGTCTGGCTGATAATTCAGATTTAATTCCCAGGTCTCTGTGGCTGTTCTTTGCCACTTCGGCAATGTGAAGCAGGCACATGCCAGGTTAGAGCAACTGGGAAAATGAAGCATAAAGCTGTTTTTAAGTCTAGAGGAATGTATAATATGTCAGTGAATATGGCTGTTTGAGTCACAGACATTCTTACAAGAGCAGATTTAATCTCATCTTTAAAGTCACTGCCTGCTAATAACAAGCATGGATCTTAAAATATTATTTAAAAGTCATTCAACTTGATAAAATGCTTCAGTCATTAGAAATGTTTGGCTTAGAGTCAGCCTGTCACATGGAATTGCTGCAGTATGTCACATTAAAATTTCGTATTTTATTTCACACCCAATCCTCTTCACTCTGATGATTTTATCAGAAAGCAGGATAGGGTAAAATGAAGTACTTGAAGACACAAGGAAAAAAGTTCATATCTGATGTAAAGGTGTTGAAATCAGTGACTTAACACCAGATGTAAAATTGGATCAGTGGCACTACTGAAGCTATAGTACACTTCCAAGGTTACAAGAAAGACCTCTATTTTTTTTGAAGACCAAGAGTAGGGTTATAGAATATTATATGTTCTTTACAAAATGCTTCACAAACACTAACCATTTTCTACAACTCTTTTGTGAGACAGACATTATAGTTTTCATCATTGCTTAGCAGACAGCTTATCCATCTCAATTTCTTTACCTGCCCTCCCTCTCAAAGTCGTACAGAGTTTTAACCACAAAGTTTGGACTGGAGCTTCTGGGTACTTACGATCAGAATATTTCCTTCAGAAATGTTCTACTTGCTTATGCTATAGGACCATGTTTCCACCTAGCTAAAATTAGAAAAAGCCTCTGAAATGTCGTTTAACCTTAAGCTGCACAAATTGGAAAGTATTTGAGTAATCTGTTCTAAACACATTTCAGTCAGTAAGACACACTTGATTTTTTTTTTTCACTAACTGATATAACAAACCTTGAAATACTCATTTGTTGTAAAAGAGAATAGTTTAACTGCCCAGTACAATTCTCATTTATAATACAGACAGTAATATTTAGCCCAGAATTTATTTATTCTTTTTTACTGCATGACTTTCCCTAAGAAAATACTGTTTTGGAGTAGAAAATTGAAACTTGAGGCACAGGAGAGCAGAGGTGGAATTTCTTGGAAAGAATTGGGAAAACAGATAAAGGCTGAAGGACAAGGCAAGACCACTGCCTGCACCATAGGCAGTTGGGCAGTGACACGCTGCCTAATTTTGCCCAAGAAGTGGGTTCTCCTTACCTGAGAGGAGTGTCACTGGCTCTGACACAGATAACTGGGTCGGTCTTTCTCCTTCTTTCTTTCCCTCTTTTTTTTTCTCTCACACTCTTTCCTT
>WEIS01030181.1:535-15780 GCA_013389965.1 Todus mexicanus | reverse complement strand
AGGAATTTGAGATAAGGATAGTAGCTGGGAGAGGTAATGGGCAAAACGTGGACTGAACAATGTTAGAGCGTGGAATGATTGTGGGTAATTTCAGTTGTTGTAATTGTGAAGAAGAGATCAGGGATGGATTGTTTGTATATTGTCCACTTTGGTTTGGTGTTGCAATGACGTTATTTTTATTTTGGTGCGGGGAATTCTTTTTTGTTAGCGTGAGTGAAGTTTGTGAAGATTGCATGGTGAATGGTGTGTGATTTTAATGGTAATTCTTAAAGATGTGATGCACAGAGGTAAGGACTGGAATGTACTGGACTTATGTGGAACAGTTTTGGTAGCAGAGGGGCTACAGGGATGGCTGCTATGAGAAACTACCTTATGCCCAATGCAGCCAAAGCCAGACAGCTCCAGGACTGACCAATCACGGAGCAAAGTCAAGTCAATCAGTGATGGTGGTAGAGACTCTGGGATAACATATTGAAGTAGAGGAAGAAAACTGTACAACAAACAGCAAGCAAAGAGAGGAGCGAGAATATGTGAGAGAAACAATTCTGCAGACACCAAGGTCAGTGAAGAAGGAGGGGGAGGAGGTGTTCCAGGTGCTGGAACAGAGTTTCCCCTGCAGCCCATGGTGAAGACCATGGTAAGGCAGGCTGACCCTCTGCAGCACATGGAGGTTAACAGAGAAGTAGATATTCACCTGCAGCTTCTGGAGGAGCCTATGTTGGAGCAGTTGGTTGCACCCTAAGGAGGCTGTAACCCCATGGACACCTCATGCTAGAGCAAGCTTCTAGAAGGACCGGTGAATCCATGGAGAGAGGAGCCTATGCTGGAGCAGGTTTGCTGACAGGACTTGGGACCCTGTGGAGGGCCACGCTGAAACAGTCTGTTCCTGAAGGACTGCACCTTGTGGAAGGGACACTCTATCCTGATTTGAGTTAGAACAGAACTAATTCTTCTCAGGGATTTTAGTTTTCAGCTAAATCTGAAGTTAGAAGCATGTTTTTGCAGTGTCTGCTTCTAGCTGTGATAACACGATGTTTAGAATTAGTATCAAGGATTGGTGCGCAGACGAAGGTCACTACTAGATCTTGTGTACTACACAAGGAGGTGCAAAAAGTAAAAGGAGTCATCTGCAGGGAGAAATGGACAGGATGGGTGACCCTAAACTGACCAATGAGGCATTTAATCCCATGTATGTCATATCCAGTATATAGCTGAGGGATCACACAGATTCTTTTGGCTTCCCACTTTCTTTTTCAATGGCCAGCATCCAAGGAGGACGGTGGGACTGTGTCCATTTTGTCTTCAATCACGATCCGTGTGTTCCTGAATCCAGCTCCTGAATATGGTTCTCATCTGCTGCTGGGCACAGTCTGGAATGTTCCCAGTGCTTGTTCCACAGCATCAGTGGTGATCGTGATGTAATTGCCATTGGAGGTTAGATACTGGTTTTGTATATATTTGTATATATTTCATTTTATTATTACTTTCATTAAAGCTGCTCTAGTTTCCTTTTGTAATTGTTATGTCTGTCTCCATTATCCCCCTTCTCTTCCCCTTTGGGGAGGGAGTGGGGTTAACAGAGAGCATCTGTTATAGATCTAGCAGGCTGCCCTGACCCTAAACCATGACACACACACTGGAGCAGTTCATGAACTGCAGCCCATGGGAAGGCCTCATGTTGGACAGTTTTGTGGAGGACTCTCTCCCATGGGAGAGACACAATGTTGGAGCAGGGGAAAAGCGTGAAAAGTCCTTCCACTGAAGAGGAAGGAGTGTCAGAGACAACATGTGCTGAACTGACTACAACCCCTACTCCTCCTGCTCCTGCTCCTCTGTAGGGGAAGGAGGTAGAGAAAACAGAAACAGAGTTGAACCCAGGAAGAAGGGAGAGGTGTAGGGAAGGTGGTTTTAAGATTTGATTGTATTCCTCAATACAACCATACAGAGGATGGTGGAAGAGACACATAGAGAGTGAGCTTTTATTCAAGTGCAGATTGAGACTGAAATCAGCTGCTGAAGATGAGATGAAAACTGGAAGCTGGAAAGGGGAATACAGAATTTCTAAGGTAGAGTGGAGATTAGAGATAAAGAAAGATGAGGCAAGGAGGAGACAAATTTTCGTAACTGAAGAACACCACCTTTTAGAGTGAGAATGGAAGAACTGTGTATCCCACAGGTCCTCTGCTCTTAGGAAAGAAGAAATTGTAATTAATTGTAAAGCCCTGTGGCAAATAAATACATAAGTCTTTTCTAATAGTGCTAATACATAATAGCAATGCTAGCAAAAGCTATGCTGCATATTGAAGGTGCAATTCTTACCAAGGCAACATCACTGTCCTGGGTAAAGGAAGAGGAAAACCACCCATCGACTGTATCTGCTAGACTTTCAGTCTTCTCCCCCAAAGAGAGGTATTCCCCTTGTGATTATTTATATCCCATCCTGTCTGTCCCTGTCTTCTATGTGATGTCTAGCATGATTTGGGTGAAGAGTTCAGTAGTCTTATATGTTTATCATGTACTCTGTTAGGCTCATTACCATATTTAGAGGTGTACACTTTAATATTAATTTTACAGAGAATTACACACTTAGTATAGCTTTCAAGAACTGGTTCAAAGCTGCTTAATTTTGTTGGTTTCTCTGAAAAATGACTGTCTTATCTTTGCAAGATTCTCTCCTTCAGCTATTTTGGCTTTCCAGCTCAGTATGTCTCCACTTTTAGAGATAGCACAAGGATCTCATGTTTACAAATATCTTAACTTCTCTNAAGGTTGTAGCTTTTCCCAGCTGATAAATAACCTCATTTGTGCTTTAATCCCAATGGGATGATTAACCCCAGGGTCTGAACTTTTATTCGGACTCTTGCAGATGGGCCATAATCCCACAATGGTGTACAGTCTGATCTTGGAGAGGAAGTCATAATAGTCCAACTTCACAGGGTACGAGAAAAGTCACTAACTGATTTATATAGAGTGTCCACTGGTCTCAAACCTGAACCTCAGGTTAGGTACACTGAAGATAGAGACTATACAGTTGCTCACAACTATGAAAAGTCTAGTGTCAGGGTTCTTCCTGGATAAGCTAGGTTGATTTTTGCTTACCTCAGGTGATGAGCAGTAAAATGTTACTTCACCAAGCTGGCCACCCAAAATGGCCCGGTCTTAGAGAAGAATCAGCAGTATAAAACATCTGCTGCTGCCTCAGTCATTCCCTTTCATAGTACAGTGATTTTGTTTAAATCACTGAGGAAGGTAGGCTAGCACTGCCATTGCCATCAGTGTGCCTGGGCTGCTCAGATACTGACAGACGCTCAGATACTGACAGACACTCAGTTCTGCTGAGACTGTTTTGGGGATGGTAACCTACAGAAAAGCAAAGCAACCAGAAGCTCAGTAGGATAGGAAGCAAGACAGAAGCCATAATGGTTTGCTCAGTGACTATAATTCACCAAGGTTTGCATTTTTCGTGTTAGAGAAGACCTCTATATCACAGAAAGAGAAACAAAACTGTGTTCAGGGAATTCTTAATGTGTGACCACCTTGAAGTTTTCTCCAATGCATATATTGTAGCTTCAGTTCAGGAGTTGGAATACTCCAGGCAAGCATCATTCAGAATATAGTCTTACTCTACCTGATTATGGGCCCATGTTCAGAGTATGTGTTTTATAATGCAACCAATTATTACATAGTAGCATAAAAGCATGGAGAGAGCCAGGACCTTGGAAAAATACCTAATAATCATCCTGCACCAAGAAGAGGTCTGGTTTTGCAGGCGTTCAAAGACAGAGAATCTACCAACTGCAGGAAACCATTCCTGTGCTTTATTATTTAGAACTGGAGAAGAAACCTGAGGAGTGCTTCCTTTAATGCCTGATCAAGTACTTTCTGTAGTTTACTTACTGTCCCATCTGCTAGCTACTTCTTAATAGTTACCTTTATATATTTGAAAGTATTATAATTTCCTCCATTAGTTTTCTCTTCCTTAGTTTACATAGCCTGGTTTATTCAGTCTTCTCTTGTAGGCTTGTCGTGGTTGTATAGATCTCTAATCAGTTTTGTTTTCTATTTTGGCATTTCTCTACTTGATCAAAGGGCAAAAATTGTGCAAGCCAACTTAATTTGGGCTGCGGTTGATTTTAAATGCTAACCCTCATAACCATAACACAATGATTTCAATATTTACAGTAATGTAAATAATACTCTGAAAGTGAATGAAATTTACCTTAGTGTTAGTGGACAGCACAAAACCTATGCATCATTTAACCCCCATTTTACTGTCTTTTGTGGTTTAGATCCAGCTGAGAGCTGAGCAACACTGCTTCCCCACTCCCTGAATGGGGAGAAGAAGAGGGAGAAAAATACAAAACCCTGTGGGCTGAGATATAGAGAATTTGAGACAACAACACAAAAGGAGAAGAAACTATCACAATAGTAATAGTTATCAAATAATACACAAAATGAATGATATAGAATGAGTATGACTGAACAGTGCTGACCTCACCAGTCCAACCACCCTGCCAGAGACTGTCACTTTACATGGCTCAGCACTTATATAGCAGGCATGACATCAGCATGGTGTTGAATATCCCATTGACTGGTTCGGTTGTCTATCCTGGCTGTGGTCCTCTCCAAGTTTCTAGTGAAAATTAACCCTATTTTAGCTGAACTCAGGAGATCATCTTAAGTAGTGCTTGTGTCTTTCATGGCAAAACAGTTCTGCTCACATAATTAAAACCAAATTAGCAATGAAGCAGTTTAGTGATTTATTAACAAAATGTAATTAACTGGCAATCAGTGAACTAAATTCATGAATGGTATCAGTAACACATAAACCCTGATACTGGATACTAACAAAATGTTAATAAAGACCTATAGATTTCTAAGCATGTTTCTGAACATTAGGGTTAGTTAGAACTAATCCCAAAATGTTCTAATCATGCACATGCACGCAATTAAATTCATGTACCCTGCCTGCCTCCAGGCAGTATGTGTTACCAGCACACCCCCTTTTGGGGGTACAGAGCAGATTCCTCAGCTGCACATCTTTCCTATGGGAGATTTGGATGCTCCAGCTCTTTGTATACCCCTGCTGCTTTTTACCACCTTGTGACACACATGCTGATGAGGAAGAATCTCATGAGTGTCCACACACAGCCCCTCAGGTGTTGTTTCCCTGTTTACTGTCCTCTGTACATGCTGTTGTAGCTGGGTGCAGGCTGCTCCTGGGGGTGGCTGAGCTGTCAGACACAGGCAGAGATTGTGGTGGTTGTGGGATGGCTGCCAGCAGTGTCAAACCAAGGGCTGTTATTGTTTCCAGTCTAAAGTCTCTTCCCCATGTTACAATTTCCATATTGATTATATATATCTTTCCAAGCTGAATTTCTTGTTTGAGAAGTCTTTGTAATTCCCATGTTACTGTTTGATCTGCGTGGTACTTGTATTCCTCTTTCACATTATTAAGTTTAGATAAATGCCTACTCAGATGGCTTTGTGTTCAGTTCGCCCATACCATTTACACTCACATTCTTAATTTAACAACTGTTGTTATTCAGGCTATTTGCCAAGGGTAGACCAGATGAGCACTCCCACGTGTTTCTGAATTTCAGCCTTACCGATCACGACATATATATTAGTGGACCAAGGCTCATCTTCTAAATTTGGAAGACATTAATTTTTCACTTTGATTTTACTTCTTTTCCTCCCCTGCCCAAAGTGGTCTAAATCTAAAGAATCTGTGTTTAATATCTGTCCTGGATGCTAGGATGCATCGAAGAACTTTCACAGACCCAGCTACTAAGAATAGGCAAATACAATAATTTTGGATTGCTAAGAAATAGAGGGACAGAATAGTTTGTGGGGTTTATTTTTTTAAATTAAAAGACCAAATCTGGGCAAGATCATTTTAATCTCTTAATATATTCTGATATTAAGATGGCTGTGTGCCCTGCTGATCAGTGCATGGTTCACTCAGACTTTGAGAGTATCAACTTAAAAGTCGCCTGAGGTAAAGCACAGCACAGGTTGTTGAAGCAATATATGTGATTCACAACCTGTATCACTGTTAAAGGAGACTTGATTTATTTAGCTCTCAGATCTCTCTCTTTTCAATCTCAGAACATGTATCATCATCACTAGGTAATTAGGCCAGTCTTACCCAAAAAGGAGGATAGGGAAAAGCTAAAAATGAATGACAATGAAACATGCGAAGACATTTGAGCAGTTACCATTACCAATCAGTAAGAAAGAAAGAAAAAGGAAGAGCAATAATCAGTCTTCTTATCATTTGTTAGTACCTGGAGAATCATCATGTGTAGGTTTCTCATTGTGATTGAAAGTGTGTATGCTAAGGAATGAACTTTTTTCAGATACTGGAAGGTGACCTTGCTCTGCAGGCTAAAGTGCTTTGGATATGTAGGTTAATAATGGAATTTGGTCTGTGATCTTAATCTGTAAGAACAATACATCTACAGTTAAAAAGCAATGCAACAGCAAAATCTGTAAGTCTGAAAAAAGGTCTGAAAAGAACAGTTCTCTTTTGGCTCCGTCTTTTAGTCCTGAGACAAGTCTCTTCCTTTCTTCCTGAAGGAGCTCCTTACAGGGTCCCACATCTTCAGAGCAGAAATGGTAAGGAAGACACTAAGAACCATGCATTACCATTACCCTGCTTTGAAAGATTTATATAGTTTAGTTCGTAGTATTGAGGACACTAAATCCTAAGATGAATGGCCATTTCTTGGATGTTCTCAAAGGCTCTTTGAGTAAAATAATACAAGGAGAACTAATCTTCAGGGGAGTTGGTCATCAGTGGGTATGCACAGCCAGGAGATCTGAAGTCAGTCTGAAGCTGCAGCAGAGATGCTTGATGAAACTGAGAGGGCTGAGTGCTCCATGCACAGATGCGGAGATTTAGATTGAGCTTGAGAATGCAGATTTGGAGAGATATACAAGCAAGGGATTTCAGCAATTGCTTGCTCTCTCCCCATGAGATTTAACCAAATCTTTTCCAGAGGAATAGTTTCCATTGAGTTTCCACCAGAATTTACCAGAAGAGAAAGGGACTCGCTGTCCTTCAGCTTAGAATTAGACTACACAAATCATGCATTTACTTTAGTGGATGAGTGAGTTTCCTGACACTTGACTAAGTAAATACTAAGTAAATATCTTATGCTCAGTGTGATGAATTAATGATTTCCTAAGCAAGATTATTTCATTAATGTAAATTAATATAAATTATTCTTAGGGAAATTTGTCTGAGTATCTAAATCTCAGATAAAAAGTGACAATCTTCTGAAGTATTGGATATTCTTAAATCCAGCTGGGAATGTTCAGCACTAATGAAAATAAAGCTAAAAGTTGCAAGCTTTGAAGATTATTTAGATACCTCATTATGTAATTATGAGGTTGATAGTTAGATAACTTGAAACATTAGGATCAATATAGTTAAATTTTAACATCCAAAGTTAATATTTTTAATATTAAATTCTTATGTTTTAAGCAACAATAGATGTAAAATACATGTATTCATATAAACATGTAAAAATAATGTTGGGTAGGAATTAAAGGTCTATTAACATTAAGAATTTATGATTGGTATGCTTCTTTCAATTATCTTCATTTGAAAAATAGAAATAGTCATATTAAATACAGTCCTGAAGTTCATAAAATATACTAAAGCCCCTCAGGATACTTTCAAATTGGCTGTGCAGTGCCCGTGTAGAATCTGACATTGTAGTTCTGTTGGTTCTTTTTTAAAAGAAAAGTTCTTCCTCATAATAGCCCACTGATGGCTTCTCTAGCTATCTTAGAGATAGCAAGTAACTATTTTTATTGCACATGGATATACTGGAATACAGATCATGACAATCACTTCCCAAGTTCCCAGCGTGAGGACTCTGGTAACACAAAACAAAGCTCTGTTACTTCATGAAGTTTTGTGCACATATGTATTTGTGTGTTTTATGGGGCAGGTGGGGCCTGGAAGCCTTCTGTAGCATCAGGAGTTAGAGTGTCACCTCCTGCAGAAATGGGTCTGAGCCACTTTTTCCAGTTCTTCAGATAAGCCAGATCCAGGAATGAAGCTACTGAGAAAAACACTGAAAGATGCTGAAAGCTAACAGTTATATAAAGAGTAGCTAGCGCTGCTTTTTATAGTGTGAATTTGAGACACGGTAAAATCTGAGATAGAGCTTACTGACGTTAGTTGAGGTTCTGTCATTGTCCTCCATGCATGATATTTGCCTCACCACCCTCAATATTTCAGCATTATAAGCAATTGTTGTTTTAATAGCTTTCATGTAATTTGCATAGAGAAATCTATCCCTGGAGCAGTTGTCTTTTATATCATAGAGTAAAGGTGGTTGGTGGCATGATCATGGGATGAATGACAACTTGAGTGTATTATCTTATAAATAAATAATACCTGCAATCTTTAAGACAGAAAAATGGCAATTATTGTTTAGTCCTGTGGGGTTAGCATTCATTATGTGCAGCACTTCAGAACTACTGAGTTCTATGGCTAGTAAAGTAGGAAGGGTAAATTACTTCTCAGAATATTGTTTCACTTAAACATATAGTACTTTAATTTAAAACACTTTCTTACAAGTGGGGTTGGTAAGGGGAAGCTCATACAAGATATAAGTAGCTGGATAAATGTTATGCAAATGACAATAAAGAACTGTATTTCAGTTGTGAGTTTTTGTGAACTGAACTTTAGTCATAGTGGAGGAATAATTAGCTTTTGCAGAAGTAACATAAAATTTATCTTGGTAGTGTTCTCCATATCTTGAATTGCTGCAAGTGAGTTTATCCTATGATATATGTGAGAGCATCCTGAGAAATTATAGTAATATCTACCGGCTTGCATGCCATTTTCAGTTTTTGTGCACTGCTGTAAATCTGATTAGCCAGAGAACCTTGAACAAACCATTTCACCTCTCTGCCCACTGCTCCTCCCGCAATTTATTTTTTTTCTCTGCCTGGATTGTAAGAACTTTGCTAGTACATTTATTTATTTAACTACGACATAGAAAATGTCTGCAATGAGCACTCAGCACTCAGCTCAGGTAGTGTCTTTGGACATGAAAAGGAAAATTAAGATCCTGACTGCAGAGTAGGCAACTGAAGAAATGCGGTGATTTTAAAAGAAAAACTTTGCTTTTGTTTTCCTCAAATTGGTTGATTTTCAGTGACACTAAAGTAGGATTATACGCTCAAAATCTCTGAAGGAAGGCGAAATTATAATGTAAGAAGAAATAGCCAGTATATTTACTCAGTCAAGCATGTACAACCTCATCTGCTGTTCTGGGCTTGAAAAAGATGTAAATGGTGATTGGAAAGGAAGAAGGATGTGGTTAATGTGAGAGGTACCCAGTTGAAAGAAGAGTATCTGCAATAAGATCAGCAAGGTAGATATCCAATTCTAGATGTGTTAATTCTAATCACTTAAAATACGTTGTTTGCAGTCATGTATAAATCTGCCATTTCTCTAGGAATCCTAAGGTATGCACACCATGCTATGAAAACTCCCATGAAGTCACATGAGCAGGACAGTCTGGAAAAATCGGGAGACAATGGTACTCCATTTCAAGATTTGTACTATATGTGCTTGAATGTTATTAGCAATATTTTTGAGACAAAACTAAGAAAAAAAATCACGAAACTCAAAACACCTATATAAAAGATATGTTTGTAATATTGATAATGTTAGTTTTATCTCCAAAATTGCAAAGAAAATGGAAACTCTTAGTGCCACAAGAACAGGAAAAAACACCCAGAATTTCTCATCCAAGCCACTCACTCTTTCTACCCACACTGCTAAGCTATCTTTCAGCAGAGGGATTGGCCAGGTCTTTACCTTTTAGGAAGGGATTTTTATGAGAAAGAATACAAAAATATGATCTATCTTTTGTGCTAATATATGACTAAAATCACTGTTACGGTTTGGGGTCAGGGCACTTCCAAATCTGCAACACAACACTCTCTCCCCCTCCCCAACCAGAAAGGGAAGAAAGGAAATAAAGGAGGGATATTTATCGATTAGGAAAGGAAACTAGAACAACTTTAATTAAAGAAATGAAAATAATAACAATAATAAAAATAATGAAAAAGGTAAATATACACAAATATGTACAAACTCAGTATTGAACCCAACCATCCCCGACGGTAAATACGTCACGGTCATCACTGATGCTGTGGAGCAGTCCCAGGCAGGGCCCAGCAGCAGATGGGAACCAGGAACTGGATCCAGGGATGCATCCAGACCCTGGGCCCAGCCAAGGCCGAAGCCGGAGCGTGAGACTGGGGCTGGAGGCTTCAAGGCAAAGCTGAAGCTGCCAAGGCCAAACCGAGCAAGGAAGAGTCCCAAAGCAGAGAGAGCAGCTCTATCCAAGAGAGATGGAAGATGAAGGGCAAAAAGAAGGTCCAAAATGGAAGGGGTAAAGAGACTGAGACCCTCGTGATCCCTCAGCTTTATACTGAATATGATGTATATGGGATGGAATACCTCGTTGGCTGATTTAGGGTCACCTGTCCTGTTTGCTCCTCCCTGAAGGTGCAGCCCTTGCTTTCTACACCCCCCAATGTGGTACACAAAATCTAGAAGTGACGTTGGTTTGCATACCAATCCTTGGTACTAACTATAACCATGGAGCATTATCACTGCTGGAAGCAAGACACTGTCTAAAAAATATGCTGTTAATTTTCAGACAGTGCAGTTAGTAAGAAGAGACTTAGCTGAAAATTTAAAAAAGTAGAACAGAATTGTTCTGTTCTAACCCAAACCAGGACAATCATCATAACTAACACTTTTTTGTCAGTCTCATTCCTTTTGCATTTTATAATTAAAGTATCCTGATTACTCTTCACAATAGGGAGCAAGCATCATTAAGACAGAGATGTGAGCCCTCATTTAGTCTTACTGGTGCAAGCACAGAAGTAGGATTTGACTGTGATTGCTACCAGTTTTGTTGTCTTTTAGATATTGCCTAGTGAATATTTAACTGCAGTGTGTAAGGGATAAAATAAAATTTTGTGTCAATGCGAAATTCTCCTTATCCTGGAACACTGCTGGAAATTCAGATATGAAGACCATTGCTTAAAGACATGGTTTAGTGGTGAGCTTGCAGTGTTGGGTCAAAGGTTGGACTAGATGATCTTGAAGGTCTTTTCCAACCAAAAATATTCTGTGATATTTTTTGCTTTGTCAAGTAATCAGTAACTATCATCGTGACATTGTAAATGTAGCATCCTAAATCTTTATGAAATACAGGTGGTTAAAAAAGAGACGAAAGGTTACCTTTGGGTCATTATTGCGTTACCTCCCTCTCTTGCCTTTCGAAAAGCCAGAAAGCAGGTGCTGCTTAATTTGATCTCTCTTGTGAAGCCATGATGTAGTCCATATAAGGCACATTGTGACTGTGCCTTCTTTTTCCAGATTTTATTGCCTGGTCCTTTAGTGTTCTTTGTAAAGCTCATTGCAAAGGAAAAATGTTTTTCTTGTCTTCTTTTGTTGCTTTATTTCTACTACAAGAGTCCTTGGAATAGTAATCAAACTTTTATTCTGCATCAAAAACATACCAGTTTAGTCACGCCACTGCTGGAAAGATCATTGGCTCAAAAATTCAATCTGATAAACCTGAGATACATATCAAATTACAATGCTTAAGGCAGTACTTAGGAAATGATGAGGAGAAGCTTGCATCTCATTCAAGAGAGCAAGAAGCGGAAAGGAGTGGAAATGGCTTTGTAATTTAGAAAAGTCCTCTTTTTGGTTGGGTGTAAGTATTGGGGCACCTTAAGTAAGCTGCAGAGTTGGACTCTCTCTGTTGCTTGTTAACTCTTAACTCATTGATTATTTTTTAGCACAATGGTCCATGCACTGTGGACATATGTGACAAATCAATTTCAGTTTCCTGAAGTATATTATTTGGTGGAAACTAGGTATCTAGCAACCTGGGTAGGTAAATTAGGGAAATTGTTTTGGTAGAGTTAACCACTGAAATTCTGGATCAGGTTAAGTATAATTACCTAAGTACCTTCTAGAATCAGAGACACTCAAAACAAGCAGACACAGTCTTCCATCTCACAGTCTCCAGCCAAGAAAAAGCTTACCAAATATATTTGCCCAGATAGGGACTTCCTAGCTGATAACTGCAGAAAGTGAGAAATGATGGTATGAATCCTCAGAGTTGTAGATTCCTCCTTATGCAAGTCTTTCCTAAAACCACAATTGTCCAAAGGTATACAACCTTATCCATAAAAAAACAAAGCAATGGAGTCATCTACAGTGCATAAAGCTGATTATGCATAAAGTCTGTGCAGAATGGAGGCCAGAGTGAATTTCAGTGCTTAAGGTACATCAGTCTCTGTACATGATACAAACCAAAACTAACAAAAAAACCCTTGAAAATATTTTCCAAAACTTATTATGTACCATGTGGTTTTGTGGCTTATTCTATTTTTTCAGTGACGTCTATTTTTCATTTTTCACTTTCCTTTCTGTTTTTTCCCCCATCTTTGTCTTTAATGTAGAAAGTAAAGTTTTACTTCAAAAAGTCATAACATTGTCACTACCACCAGTGCTAGAAAACTTATGTCTTGCAGCTCTTAGAAGATGTCAACAAATACTGGACAATTTTGGGCTCACTGATCATGCAGTTCTAGTATGCATGGTCATACCACTGACAGTAGAAAATCTTTAATGCTAGTTTTGATAGCAATTTTAAGCATAAGATTTAAAACAACAAAAATTATTAACTAATCCACATAAACTTGTCAATATATTATTTTTTTTCAAGAGGCAAAGATTCTTGTTTAAAGATCTGTTGCAGAAAAGCCTTCTTCCATCTTTGCTCCTCTGTATTTTGTATGTGCTGATGTATTTCACACCTTTTTATTAAAAAAGAAAATAGTTGTCCTTATCCTTACAGAAATGTGACATGACTCTCAAACAGGGATACTAGAAATTAATTAATTTTTTTTTTTAATACTGCATTTAAACATTGGCATTATTATCCTGTGAATAAAATAGTTGAAGTGCCATATTCTGTAGATCAGTTCTTATTCCTGTTTTTAAGATTACATAATTTTGTGTGTGGTCACACTCTCCTTAGACAAATGCTGACTGTTTACTGAGACACAGTATATCATTACTAATGAGAAAATATAACAATAACTAAACAGTGCTAAATAGGAAGGCTGTTTCAAAGTATTTTTAAAGAAACATGATTTTTTTTCTGTGTAATCCATTTAAGTGAAGAGAAATTATAAAACCGATAAATTCATGTCGTCTTTCCAGGGATAAAAAGGAACTATGTAGATGGTGATACATCTTCTGATAATGCTGGCGAACTCATTAGTGTGCTGTGATATTCATTATATAGAACATCATAAAGATGAAAGCTATTAAACGAGAAAATGATCTTGAGTTCTGTCTCAGGAAAGGAACCATGATTTATTACTCAAGTTGATATAAGTAAAATGAAGGCTGAGTTCTACTTATGATGCACAGTGGGGAAGTTCTAAGCCTTGCTTAAGTATTAGCCAGCACTGTGCTGGGTGCTTCAATGATAGAGTGTCTGTACCATCCAAAAGATAGTTTCAGCCTTAGCATATTTGTTGACTGACAGACTTCTACAGAACATAATTAAAATGCAAAAATGAAGGAAGAAAAATGTTGGTAAATGGGACTGCACACATGACATTGACAACCTCTTGACAGTGAGAATGTAAAGACTCGTCCTTTAAAGAGCCTTAAAGATCATCAAGGCAGTACAAGAGCTGTAAAATCAGTAACTTATAAAGTTAGTTTAGTCTGACAGTATTTCCTGTAATCAGGAAACAGTGTTTTCATCCTCATTTCTTTCCTTATTGTCCTGCTCTCTGGACTCTGGAATGATGTATAGTGATTAAAGATCATCAGCTTGTTGATGTCTTTCATTTTGCTTTGTCATCTCTATCAGGCATCTTTTCAGCTGACTGCCCTTACTATTGCTCTCTGAGTGACCAGTAGAAAGCACTAGGTACTCATGTTCTCATTTTCTGCTGTGGTGTACTTTGTGCCTCTTTTCTGTCGTATCAGACTCTTGGAAAATGTGCCTTTTATTTCCTGGGTATTTTCAAAATGCTCACCATCTCAAGAAATGCAGTAGTAATCTACAGTAGCTATGCAATACTTGTCACTCAATATGATGTTGCCTTTTCTCAGCATTAGGTCTGGAACATCCGTGGCTTGTAAAACCATGTTATTTAGTCAGTCACTTTCCACTTTGCACACCTTATTATAGTCTATATATATTGCAGCTGATCTGTCAAGTTGCACACTGTGTGTTTAGGTTTTAGCTGACCTTCTGTCCCCAGGTATATAGATTTTGTCCAGTTTGTGATACTAGCTTTAAAGTCTTCTGTGATTGTTGTTCAATGCTCATTTAAGCAAAATTTAGTCTTTCACAAACTCATTTTTTCCAATCATACTTTAGTAGAAAAATGGTCATTTGTGCCACTTCCATCACGTGATCTGATAAATCCTGAAATATAACTTTTTTTTTTTTTCTTTCCTTGGACCACAGTATTCCACTTCTGAATACTGTTAGTTGTCTGGAAACTTTACCTGAAGGATCCAAAGGATTTTACGCATGTTGATAGGCATCTGTGTGCTACTTGAGAGGCTATATCTTTCTTGCTGTAGGTGGTATCCTTTCTGACTATTCAGTTCTCTTATTTGCACCTTGCAGTGTCATAACAGAAGTGTACAGTCATCACCAGCACTTTAAAAAGTGTCATTAGAGGGTTTCTAACGGCTCATTATCAGAGTGCTTATCTGTTCCCTTTAACTGTGAAATTATTCCATTCCAAAAAATCCACAGCCAGAAGCTCCTCTAACATCTGAGTGCTTTCACCTCTTTAGCTCTCAAGGCTCTATGTAGCATGGGTTTCTAGCTGCACTTCAGTACTCTGTTGAAGCATTCTCATATTCTTATTAAAGCAGCTTTTCAGTAGTATGGCTTTGGTTAACAGTTCCCTTCACTCTGTCAAGTTCCTTCTTGTGGGTTTTTGATCATTTTCCATGCTGTTTCAGTGTGCACACACTATCTCAGACTTACAGACCTCAACAGGGTGGGAGAAAAGCTGAAGAGAAAATACACTGTTCTGAGGAATCCTTGGGCAGCCTGTAAATTCTTTGGTCTGGCCTTGCTCTTAAAAGGCACAATATTCATAATTTTTTTCACTAAATATGACAGAACTGCAAACAT